>JAOEHY010030126.1:0-11883 GCA_025447955.1 Psilopsiagon aurifrons | reverse complement strand
CTCGGGCCCGCTGCCGTCCGATGCGCACGTGGTGATCGGGTGTTAAAGCGCTTCACAAAGGTCCGCGGTGGGGCGGGTTCGATGTGGGGCGCGATGAGGGCTCGTCCCTGAAGGGGAACGTTCTGCTGCAGCACAGCCCGGGTGTTCGGGTCACCGCTCACCTTCGTGTCGGGGAGGGGTAAAAACGCAGGGGTCCGACCCGAACGGGAACCACCGCGGCGGGTTGACGTCTGTGGTGAAGCAGGGATCTGCAGGAGCTCAGACCTCTCTTCTCCACATGCATTAATAAGTAACAATCCCTTTATTTCGCGTTCCTCTTATCGGAAGCATTTTACAAGCATTAATTAGTTACATTCTGCAACATTCTTTGGGCACAGCTAATGCTGCTAGGCTCGTTTTACTGCTGGGAAGTGCATGGACAGATTGTCACACACCTGGGATCTCAGGGCAAACAGCTCGTTAAAGCTGGAAGAGGTGAGAATATAGGAGATAGTTTTCACTTAAATCCTTGCTGAGTATCAGGTTGTATCGCTGACATTTTGGGTTCTCAGGTTTATTCCTAACAAAGTCCCAGCCTTTCCAACACCATTAGGAAGCGCACATCGCTGCAGCATTGGACATCATTGAGACTCAACCCAGGGCACAGCTAAAAGCTTGTGAGTCTTAACAGCTCCTTGTAATCAGCTCGGGAATTTAAATCCCCACTAAATACATATTATCTGATGTTATTTCATTACAAAGGGCACAGTATAATACATTGACCAAAGTTTATCTGCCATCCAGCTCAACAGACAGGAGGTGCAATCCGCAAGTGGACTGCTAGATCACTGTGTGTGTGTAGGGCTCCATTTCTCTAAGCTGGGCAGTGTCACTCCAGCCATCCACATGTTAATCTGTCCCATACTGCCTTCCATCAACCTGCGGGTCACCAGGGGTGTAAGTGCACTCAGGGACTACTGAAACAACCAAAGTGGACAGCAACAGAGCAGAGCTGAATCCTCAGAGGAACTGAAATTGCACAGCCTCGCCCCATGTTTTCCCTCTGCAAAGATCATGAAATGCCACTCACACTCCACACATCTTCATAGGTTTAATACAGTTACGTTCAGTGCCTTAAAAAGTCAATAAACTGTGCCAACTATAGCTGAAAATATCGAGCACTGGTTAAAAAAGGGTTTGTGTTTCCTTTGCTTTCTTGCATTTCTTGTTCTGTAACATAATCTCCAGATGAATCCACCACATAAATTACTGTACATACTGCTGCTGTGGTGGCCATTGCTGAAGATCCTACTTCCCTTTCCCCATTACGTAGTGTATTTGTGAAACACCACCCATTCTGTTTGATGTTTGCAATCAGAAAGCCAATGAATCCTTTGAAACACTTTCCTCTCACAGCACAGCTCTTGAGACAGTCTGTGGAAGGTGTCCAGATGTGCAGGAATATCCCAGATGACAATGTCACTCAGCAGACAGCATGTCATTCTCTGTCAAATACAAAACTTGCTTTATGAAGGGATATTTGTAACAGTTGTGCTTTTACTCCTCTCTTCCCCAGTGAAACAAAAAGCTCCAACCACCCCGATCCCTTATTCTGATGTGAGGAATAATGCTTACAGGCCACAGTAAACAGGGCTCTGCCACATACGGTGCTGCATAAATGTATCCAGCAAAGTCAGCGCAGACACAGGGACAAACCAGCTCCAGCTCTAGCTAACTATGAAAACCACAAATTAGATTTACTTCTGAAGTAGGGCACGGGTTAATAAGAGTGTGGGATGCTGTTTCATCTCACAGAAATAACAGCTTCCGTGTCTGAGAAGAGCATACTTAATCTGTGTGACTGCACCAGCAGCATGGCAGGTGTAGCAACCTGTGGATGCAGGCTGGGTGTAAAGGCTGTGTAAAAAGTGGCTTTAATTCAGCTCTGCAGGGTGGGCTTCCTGCTGCCCATGTTGCAGGCTGGGGTCGTCTGCTGCACTGACGTTATCTGCAGCTGAGTGTCTGCACATGGACCCGTTCAACTGGATGAACAGGCTCAGGACCCCTGCCTGGTTTCTAGCTGGGGTGATGATTTACAACCCATGGATCACATTCTGTCCTGCTCTTCCTCCTTCCTTAAGTGGGTTTGCACAGCTTGTCTTGAACATCATGAACCACTGGATGGTCAGAGAGGCCTCGCTTGTCTCTTGCTAATAGGAGTGTAATGCGAGGAGCAATATCAGATGCCAGTTATGGAAACATTATTCATACACCTTCAGGGCTGAATTCTGCCTGTGCCAATAGAGGCTGATTTTATCCTCTTAGTGGAAATCAGATGCAGAATTTCCTTTGGCTTGGCCTGTAGTGCTCTACCAGAGCAGCCCGGGAAAAGCTGTAAGCAGAGATTACCTTGAACTGCCATCACCTGCCATAGTCCTGTGCACCCCAACCCACTAACTCGTGCTCTTGAGGTTGAACTCTGCTGGGTCCTGGTTGTACTCCGGTGACCTGCCATCCCCTGCTCCCTTCCCTCTCCTCCCTAAGCCACAAAAGGTGTGTGCCAGAGGAGGCTCTGAGCAACAAGGAGACAGGAGGACACGGGATGGAAGCGAGGTGCGGTGGCTGCAGGGAGGTATAAGAGGGGAGAGGAAGGAGCAAACCCAGCGTGAGTGATGGAGGAGGAATGTTACAGCTGCGTGAGCTCACGTCGTGCATGCAGTACGAAGCCTGCATACCTGCTGTGGGGCTGTCAATGGGACTGTGAGGGAATCGTCCATGTGGATTGCAGCCTGCAGAAAGCAGTGAGCTGGGTGGGGTTCATTCTACCATCCTCTTCTGCCCCTATTTCAGTTGAAAAGGTCAGTGTTTTTTAGCTACATAACCACACCACCCTGTCACAGGAAGGTTTCAGGTCTGCTCTCTACCACTCTAACAGTGTTTTTACCTTGAAAATGTTTTTTTCTTTCCCCTGTGTAACAGATCTTGAACCAAAGTAGGGGGAATCAGGCTTCTGACCCAGTACTGCCTCCCCATAAAGCTGTTATGTTAGCACAGCAATGTTCAGATACCATTTGGCCCCTGCCAGTGTTCTTTTCCCTAAACTATGTATAAAACCAGAAAAAATGAAGAATTCAGGTATTTATTTCCCCTTCTGCCTTCCTTTGCTCTTCCTTTCTCCTCCCCCTTCTCAGAGTCTGATCAGTGTTGTGAGAAGCTCAAAGGCTAAGAGATGCACAACAGCCACAGGAGAAGGTCAGGGACAAGGAATGCACATTGCAACTGACTGGTTTGCCACGGGGAGTGCTGGGGAACGAACACTGATTTTAGCTTATCAGTAGCAGCAGGTCTCTCTCGTACCGCTCACAGTCCTTGCATGTGTTTAATCTCTCTGCAGGACTTGTCAGCTACCAGTGTTTTTCTGACAAGATAACCAGCCCATTTGTGCTATGCTGGCAGCACACCTAAAATGGTGTTAGCAAATTCTTCTCCTTATTAATTCTTGATTTAGGAAGTAAAGGACAAGGAAGGAGTAAGTTGCCGATGGACCTGTGGTACCACTGGGAGGCACAGAACAAATACCAATCCACCATACCCAGATGTAGACTGATGTCAGAAAAACAGGTATAGAGAGGGAAATGGTATCAATGGCATTTTGTAACTGTTTAAAAGAGCTGATCCACTATTACAAGTTGCTTCTTACATCTGGGATGTGACCACATTATGCAGCGGTACTTAGCTGTCTGCAAGTCACCAGGAAGCAGCTGATGTCCAGCTCTACCTCTCAGTTCTGCCTCACACAGCCTGTGCTTTCGAATCCTACAGTGAGGGAAATGAGCCAGAGGTTTCACATTGGTTCCAGTCACAGGCAGAAGCCAAGCAGATATAGGAAGGGTGAAGTGTCAAGAGCATGTGGTGGATGTGAAGGGGCAGCAGTACTAAGGGAGCAGACATCCAATTCTGGTGAGCTGAATCTCTTTTAGGAAGCTCCTAGGAGATCTATTACCTTGTTCTGGCTCCTTTCTTCAGAATCCAGGCACAGTTGTGAGCACCTGGGAGTTTTGTGGCAACTGTCACCCAAATTTGAAGCAGAAAATTATTTCAGCAGGACATAAAACACTGCAGTTGGTGACAAGTGGAGTTCCTCAGGGGTCAGTATTGGGACCAGCACTGTTTAACATCTTTGTCAGTGACATGGAAAGCAGGATTGAGTATGCTCTCAGCAAGTTTGCGATGACACCAAGCTGTGAGGTGCAGTTGACATCCTGGAGGGAAGGAATGCCATCCAGAGGGACCCGGACAGGCTGGAGAGGTGGGCCAGTGCAAACCTCATGGGGTTCAACAAGGCCAAGTGCAAGGTCCTGCACCTGGGTCAGGGCAATACTGAGCACAAATACAGGCTGGGCAGAGAATGGATAGAGAGGAGCTCTGAGAAAAAGGACTTGGGGGTGTTGGTTAATGAGAAACTCAGCATGACCCAGTAGTCATGAGGCCCTCAGCACAAGAGGGATTTGAACCTGTTGGAGTGAGTCCAGAAGAGGCCAAAGAGATATCAGAGGGCTGGAGCACCTCTCCTATAAAGACAGGCTGAAATTGTTGGTGTTGGTTGCGTGGAGAAGAGAAGGCTCTGGGGAAACCTTTTAGCAGCCTTCCAGTACCTAAAGGGGCCTACAGGGATGCTGGAGAGGGATTTTTTACAAGTGCATATGGTGACAGGACAAGGGGGAATGGCTGTAAACTGAAAAAGGGGAGATTTAGATTAGATATTGGGAAGAAATTCTTCATTATGAGGGTGGTCTAGTGGAAGGCGTCCCTGCCCGCAGCAGGGGGCTGGAACTAGAGGAGCTTTAAGGTCACTTCCAACCCAAACCATTCCATGATTTTATGATTCTATGATAAGCTGGCTACCTATTAACTTTAATATCTTTCTTTACTTTTTTCCTTTACATGCTTGCCATGGTTCAGACCTTGATTTCCCAATCTTTTGCAAAACTGACAGGACCACATTTTGTATTGCATGGAGGAAGCACAGGGGTTTGGTAGTTGGGCTTTTGTTACACAAGCCTAGTGGGAGCAGTGTAACATTGCAAACTTAGGACAGTAACTGAATGCATTTGCTAAAATCATAGAAAAAAATAAGGTTGTAAGAGACACCAAGAGATGATCTTGTCAGTTCCTCTACTTTAGTTGCATCTATTTCAACGTCCAGAAATGCCAATTCCACTGTTCCCATGGGACATTTATGACAGCACCCACAAGAAAGGTAAAAAAAGCTCAGTGGTAAAATGATTCCAAGGATAAATTAAGCAGCTTAGGCTTTTACTTAAGGTTGCTGGTGAATTTAGTACACTTTACTTCATCTGTTATATCCTGGGCATCTTTTAAAGCACAGTCTTCAGTGCTACAAAAGATAAAGAAGACAGAGCTCAAGCTGAGCTGCTGTGGCTCTGTGCCAGCAGAGAATCTGGCCTGATTGTTGTTTATAGAATGGCAGACCAGGCTCTGGACCACAACTGTGCAACAGGAGGTTGGGCTCTGAGGTTGCCGTCTCCAGAGCACCTGATATCCTGCTTGCAGGACTTTTTTCCTTCTAGCAAATGAGCCCTCTCTAACTGATGCAGACCTTGGTTGACTGACACATAGACATTGGGGCAGAGTACTGCTAGAAAGCACACTTGAAAACATCAGGAACTAAGAACATAGGGGCTTGCAGGGATCATAGTACTCTCCACACGTACCGCCAAGGGCTATCTTCTACCTCTGACTCATGCATTTTGCAACGCAGCAGAGATAGCAGGGTAGTGCACCATGGAATTTGGTCGCTCTGCTCTTTGCTTAGGTATCTATTTGCTTAAGAGTTTGATTCATCATACCAGTTATCATGTAAACACTGTGGCATGTATTCATCTAGATGGGCTGGCATCTCCCTGCTTGGCACAGGATGTTATTTAACACTTGACAGTTGACTTAATACTGAAGGTTGTTTCATTGGGTTTTGCTGGTAGTTTTGATGCCAGAGTTCTGGAAGGGAGTTTTACCCTGATAAGCTGAAAAGCTTGTATTTTCATACATACATATGTCTGTATGGCATCCAGAAGTGGCAAAAGGATACAATTCTAATGAAAAGCAGCAAATCAAATCAGTGGCTGTACCTTCTTTCCTCTTTCCTTCTACTGCCTCAGCCCTTCTCTTCCATACCAGCTTTTGTGCCATTATTCTCTCTTCTAACCACTACCTTTTTCAAAAACTTTCTTCCCAGTTTTCCTTTGTTCCCATTCCTTCTCTGTTTGCTCATCCTTTTTGCACACCTACTTTGCACAGCATCTTCCGTACTTCATGTGTTGCACACTGACTTGGGCCTGCAACACATTATTCAGCAATGAAATGCTCTCCCTGTTCCATGGCCTGGCATCGATGATGTTGTTTTACATTCCGTGACCTACATTTTTAATTTCTCACTGTTCTTTGTGCTTTTTCCTCTTTCTTGCCCCTTGGCATTTCGTTCTCTCCCTTGTAAGGTCTATCTCACGTGGTGTGGCACATTTTGGTGCAGGCTTGTGAAACTGCTCGCATGTGCCTGTACAATTTAGCTTGATTTCAGAAGAGAGAGTCTCAGACCTCTACAATGAAATCTGCATCTGCAGTTGTGTGTTAGACTGTCTTCTGGAATCATCTATTTTCACAATGGCTATAAATGCTGGGAGAAAGGAGGAGCCATCTCCCACACTACTCAGATCTTCATGAGGAAAGGACAAGCACTTCTGCCAAGCCCCAGAGGCACTTTGCTCTCCTCGCACAGGATTAATCTGGAGCCCTGCCAAGGCAATGGCTGGACGCACAGTTGGAGAAATGCTGTTACAGCTCAAAGATGCAGCACTAACTAGACCCCCAAAACACAGCACATACTGAGCTGTTCAGTGCTTGAGCCTCCACAGCTTTCTAAGCTCAAAGGTTTTTCTGACAGCTCTCAAAAGGCTTTCTTACAACTCTGTGTTTTTCTTATCTGTACTTTCTTTTCAGTTTCATGCTATATTTCGTGCCTAAAAATGGCAACAAAACCACTTGGTCTACCCAAAGCTCTAAAAGAAACTTCTATTTGGTGCTGCATCTTTCTGTAAGCATTTCAACTGAAGAGTTTTTACTTTGTGAAGAATTAGGGGATTTGGGGAGATTTTAAAACAAGCTTATGTAATTGGTTTATCCTATCAGTAATGTTGATAACTGCATACCTTCCCTGGCTGGCAGACTAAACGCTGAGGAGTCATTCACTGACTTAAACTAACAACCAACAGAAAAACTGATGGGAATCATCTTTTGTTATTGTTATTCAGCATGAATCCTTAAATGCAACAAGAGCTCAAGGGAAAAAAGCCCAGGCGCTGGATCTGGATGTTAAGGGGGTCTAATGCCTTCATCTTCATCCTAACACAGGATAAAGAGAACTGAGGCTAGCTTACAGACCTGTCACTGATAACTGTTATTTAAAATCCTTCAGATGTCAGTTCAGGATTAGGTATCATCCCTTTATTTCAGACAGGAGCTCATCATTTGTGTCATTTGTACCATTTGCATTACTTGTATAACAGGAGGGTATACCACTGCAGTCCTACGAGGAGGATGGTACGATCAGTTTAATAATGTCTTTGAAAAAGCAAAGACTGGCTTTGAACTGTGAAATACTGTGATTTTTTTTGGCAGCAGATTTTGAAAATAAAAATAATAAAGGTTTCATTCTGCTTCAAACATTAATCATCCAATTCAAGTGGTAAAACCCTGCATAGCAGTAAAGCCAATATAAGAAGCAAGCACTCAAGGGGTTCTTTAGTCCACAAGTGGTAAGGAACCTAGCTCCTGCTTTATTGGAACAGGTACACCTGTGGGCTTCAACAAATAGGCAGTACATCCTACTTTACACCACTTACCATGTGCAAAACTTTGAAGACACACCTGTGAGTGAAAATGAGAACAAACAGGAACCCTTTATCTGCATTGTACAAAGGCAAAATTAGGAAATTCCACTTAGGATTCAGCAAAGTGTGGAAAACTTTCCACGCAATTCAACGTTTTTATGATTGGGTAAATTTGTTTCCCTTCTCTCACTTTCTTGCTCTCTTCTTCTTCCCTCTCTTTTCTTTTTTGCTGTTTTAGTATTTTGTTTTCAGATTGCACTGTCTACACTAACCTGGTACCTCCTATTTAGACACACAGCCTAAATAAAGCCAGAAACTCTTAAATTCCATAGAGGTGTTTCATTTTCAAGCTAAGAGGCAGCAGCATTTAATTAGTAGCTGGCTAATCCTGCTATCTTTATTCACTGGAATCACTCAGCACAGTGGAAGGGTGCTAAATTGATTCTAAATGACATTGCGTGATGACTAACTTAAAAAACACACAAACATGAAAGCAGAGGTGTTAAGGTACCGGGCACTGCTGAAACATGGTAGAAAAGCAGGATTCAAGACTAAAATATGCACAGTGGAAACTGTTTTTTGTCTTTTGGGGTTTTTTTCATAAGGCGCATAATGTGAAGTTTGAAATTCTGTATTAGCTTAATTAATTAGCTTAATTTAAGTTAGACCTAGACTGAGCTCCAGGTATACCAAAATATACCAGGGATACCCAGATCTCAAAGGCTGCTTACCACTGCAGGTGAGGGGTGGCTAGTCTGGCCCATCATTCACTTATGGATTTTCTTGTAAGATGCATTCTTCCGTGGCTGGGAGGGTTGTTGCACTAATCCATCAATGCAATTCTTTTCCTGAGCACAGCCACGGTGTGGAGCTAGCACTGATGAAGCAGCTCTGGTTTCTCCCTAAAAGGAAACAAAAGGTGAGATAAATCATACAATTTATATATATAATATATATAAAAGATAGATAATTCCAGGAGCTATAGATTTGCCACTGAGAAACTAAAAAACTATTTACATTCCACTGGCTGTCATGGTGAAAAAGAATTGCAATGAATGTTACTCAAGCCAGAGTATTGAAATTATTTGCTCCTTTTACCTTAAGAGAAAAAAGTGCTATTTAAAGATCGAATAATTCATTGTTAAATGCAATCACTCCCTGCACACTGAATGCATTGACTATGTACATTAACTGATGAGATTCTTTTTGTACCATGCCAAAAAAGGTTGCATTTTGAATACATGACTAACTATTCAAATTAGGCTGTCATCCAACACAATATTGCCCCATATAATATTCATTCAATAAGTGGAGTTTTACGTTTGCGTATGAAAGCTGCTAAAATACATGATTCAAAAGACATATTAATATCATACCTAAATCAAGAGCATTGAAAAGTGGTGTGGGGCAGGAAGTCACAGAGGCTTATTATGTGAGACAGCACTTGAAGAAAAAAATAATCAGAAGAACTACATTTGCTTTCCTATTTGGTATCCATGGAAGAAATACAGCACACATGGGAACAAGGGTGACAGTCTCTGCTGCAATGATTTTTCATTGCTTCTTGTACTAATACTGTAGTTCAGAGAGGGCAATGGTCTACTGTGCCTTCCATCAACATGTAATTAACATATCAGAGACCTCAGCCTCCCTCATTGATTTAAAGGAGTCCATCTAACTTTTTCTAGGGTATGCCCAATTTAACACTTGGCAAACTGAATGCCCACCCCCCTCAGAGCAGCTATTTCGTGAGGCAGACAGTTCTACAAAGATATGAAGTCATACACTCCCCAAATCCTACTCTGCAAAATAATCATCCACCCTATTTTAGTGGTCACATTTTACGATCCAGGTAATAGACCTGAAAGATTACTGAAGAGGATGCAGCTTATCTCAAATTAAAAGGACGAGGAGAAATAGTGCAGTGGCAACAGGTAATGTCATGATGTACACTGCAACCCCAGAAGCAGAGAAAGCTAAAGACCTCTGTAACCACTTTCTATTCATGGATATTACAAAAGCTCTACAGACCTTTCTTATAAAAGCTGAAGTGATGCATCTTCATTTTCTTTTGGTGGGCAGTCACTGTACATGATAAAAAGAGCTACATAAAATCATTTGTGGTACAGCCTATAGTCCAGCCTTAGCTTTTTCAGTCCCAATAAACCCATTAAGCTGAACCAGAAATGACTCATTCTCCTGAATAACATTGCTCCAAAGCAACTGACTGCAGAGAACTAAGATACTGGCCTATGATAGCAAGAGAGAAGAGAGTGTTCCAAGTAAGTTCCAACTATACCTTTATGTTCATTGCAATTATGCCAAGTTCAAACACATTTTTTCTCCTATTCGCTGGACCATATCCTGCAGGACAGGCTGGCATGCATCCATGCAGGCCCTGAAAGAAACTGAGATTGGTAAAAGGGAATGACAGGGTAAAAATGCTCCGCTTTGCCCTTAGTTGTATCTAGACCTGTACGAAAGTCACCTGGCACTTTAGACTCCTTCCCATGGTGGGGCCAAAAGCTAAGTGTTCAAGGCAGAGCTAAACTGTAGGGAATGATCCTTTCTTTTTATAACAAGATTCCTTAGCCTTTCAGACCATTTCAGTTGGGCTCTCTCTATATATAGCTTATTTGGCAACAATGTATTTAACAGTCCATTTACATTTTTAATTGGTTTATTTTAAAGCATAATTATTGGGTTTAGCTCTTCGTTTTTTAAACTATTGATATAAAAATAGAGACTGAACCAATATTACAACCAGCAAGTTTTATTTTCACTGAAAGACCAATAATGGCTGATGCAATCTTCTTGTGCCTACTGATGTAATCACAACCAGCTCAGATGAAGATGTTCCTTTTTATCATAGCAGCACTTGCTTGGTCACTGCAACACTTACAGAAATGTTAGTTTAGCAGCAATTTGCCATCTAAAGCAAGCAAAAGTTGTACATGAAACCTAGAAACTCTGATGCCTTGGTTTCACTTTTGCTTTATAGTTTATTACTGCAACTGTGAATTATATATAGAGGGAATATTCATTTAACCGGAGTGGCACAAGCCACCTGAGAGGAATCTATTCATTTTAACCAGCAATTTAAATAGCAGAGATTTCAAAAGTGTGGCTGTTCAACTTGTCAAAAATCTTTACATTATATCATAGGAAAAGTGACCAAACAAAAAGGAGACGTTTGAATTTAGACTTTTGAACATGCGGAAATGAGGGAGTAAGGAAATAAGTATGTGGAAATAAGTACGAAGGGGAATAAGGGCAGGTAAGGAATCTCCAAATTCTGTAGGGTGTTCAATATGTTTTGGGGACTGCAGTGTGGCTTCCCTGGTAAGCTGAGTCCTGCAAAAAAGTTGGTCTGAAAGGTCCATGCTCCTTGCAGAGGCTAGAAAAGCACAGTGAGTTTTACTCTTTTCAGAAGTTATTGAACTGACTGCTTTAGTGTGTGCAGTGACAGTTTCCTGGTGGGTAGCAATCACATGCTGCCCCTCCAACACTATCAAAAGAGATCGTGTGCTGAATAAACCGGAACTCATCTGGTTCAAGTTTGACATAAATGGCCTTCTGCATGCAGAAACCAACTCCCGTATCAGTTTGTATCAACAGCTGGGGGAGAAAGGAGGGAAAAAGGGAACTTTCAATGGTTTATTTGATCTAAAACATGTAAAAAAACCTGCTTTGTTTTCTAAAGAATGCTGCTTCTCAACAAGATAACAACGGGTTATAAATTACTGGATGTAAAGAGACAATCTTGATATAGATTATACCAATAATTTATGCTACTTGCATGAAATAACAAAATGCATCCTTTTGCTGATTTTTATATAAAATACTATTATATTCTGGCACAACAAAGTCCGTCAGGTGGAGAACTATCATCTCATAGTACGTGATGCCTAATATAGAATTCATAGAATCATAGAATAGTTGGGGTTGGAAAGGACCTTAAGATCATCCAGTTCCAACCCCCCTGCCATGGGCAGGG
>JAOEHY010030123.1:0-18376 GCA_025447955.1 Psilopsiagon aurifrons | reverse complement strand
TTGGACACAGGGCTTGGAGCAACTGCTCTATGGAAGGTGTCCCTGCCCGTGGCAGGGGTTGGAGCTGGAGGAGCTTTTAGGTCCCTTCAGCACAAACCGGGCGATGATTCTATGTGATTTCTTGCCTGGGCAGTAAATAGGGCTGAAGTTCCTCCTAGGGAAGGCTATGCCAGCAGTTTGGAACTGCTGAGCCATCCCTTGGTGATGACATCCTCTCTTGCTGCCTGAGGAGCTGAATATAGGGGTGAGGGATGAAGAGTTCTTTGCTGGTTCAAGTGAGATTTGGGTGAAGAAGGATGGAATGCATCCTTTCTTTCAAGCCAGCCCTAGCTTACACTGTACTGAAACAGGCTGAGCACGTAAGTGCTGTCTTGGCCCCGAGATCAATAAAAGCTCATGGCTCACATAGTTGGGATGATACAGCAAGGTCTGAGTCTCAGCCTCAGTTTGTGCTAGCCTGCTGCATTTGTCCAGGGAAAACAGGAGAGGAGGAGTGGGAAAGGACACTTAAAGGCCCCTTAGGCTAAAACTGCCCACAGTCATCAGGCTTCCTGGTTGGCGAGGTCAGGACCAGACCACAAGAAGCAGTCGCCGAGACGGGGCTGCAGGTTCCCCCCGCAGGTCCTCTTGTGTCAGGCACACGTGTGTCGCAGCGTTACGTGTCGTTGCAGGACTCCAGCACATCTCAGCTGAGCAGCCAAGTCCTTGGCACTCATGGTTGGACGCAGCCTGGGGATGTCCAGGCTGCATCCCACATGGCAGCGTGCCCCATATCCCACCATCGCAGCGGGGCTGAGCTGGAGCAGAGGACTTGCTCTATTAGGGCTGCTGGTGCTTTATACCGCTGAGACCAGGGGTCACACTGGAGCTGCTCCAGAGTGTCCCCCAAATGCACTTCAGTGGGGTGCCGGGCCCTCAGTCTGAGCTCTTTCGCTTGCTGAACTGATCTGCTCCCACTGGGCTGCAATACTTGGAACACAAAAATAGATGGAGATGACAGGGAGGATGGCTCGAGTGTCAGTGGTCCCTGGGACAGCGGGTGCCCGTGCCAGGTGGATTCCTCAGTGGGGTGGGGAAGAGCACATGTGTGTGCACGTGGGGCTGGGGGTGCAGCCCCATCTTCGCCTTCCAGACTGTTTTGGTTGGATAGGGCTGACCTCTGGTGCAGGCAAAAGCTTAAATGGGTGAGAAGGAGTTGGGTTTTGGAACATATGAGGTCACTCTTTCAGTTGGAGAGCAGTGTGTGTCAGAGGTCCAGCAATTTGTTTTTAGAGGAGTTTTGAGCATTAATGATTCAAGATGTTTTCCTGGGAGTGGTTTGCAACATGAGACTCGGTGGCCGGTGTAGCGTTGGGGTTTGATGGGATTAGTCAACTCACTGAGGCTCAAAGGTCTCTAGTAACACAATAGTTAAAGTTGTACTTTTCCACATGGCTGAACCTTCAAGGAGCTCACCCGGAGTGTAATACATGTAAATAGGGTTGTGAGGGCTGTGGCAGCCAAGAGGCAGGGAGGGGGTTTCCCTCCGCATCACTTCTGTCACCTTTTCCTTCGTCTCTTTCAGAGTTGCGAATAATCACAAGCAGAACCTGATGACTGTTGCTAATCTGGGTGTGGTATTTGGGCCAACACTGCTCCGACCTCAAGAGGAAACAGTCGCTGCTATTATGGACATCAAATTTCAGAACATCGTGATTGAAATCTTAATAGAAAACCATGAGAAGGTAATGGCTTCACTTGCTTCCTTCAGTGCAGGTGATGTATGGATGGGAGTTTGTCTCTTTACAAACTGCAGCCCCACTCCCCATGGCCCCCAGGGCCAGCGGCACCAGCTGTGCGATTGTGCCTGGGTGTTCAGTGATGGACACGACTTGGGATGCGGTGCAGAGCTCCAAAACTGGTGGTTCTTGGGCTGCAGTTGTGTAACCAGCCTTTTTTTTACAGTCATCTCGGTGTGAGTCAGCATGTGTCTGTCTCCATTACAGAAATCCTAACTTCTTTGCCTTTTCCATAGTTTAACAGGAATTTGTCCTTAGCTTTAAGTGAGATGGGCACTGAAAGAAACCAGTCCGAGGTGCACGCCTAGGCTGGATTCCTACTTCTCTGACTAAATCCAAGTTTATTCCATGGCACAGTGTTGATCCCTTGAATTATGATGCATTTGTGTTAGTTTGCCATAAGGATGTTCATGTCTGCAGCAGGAGCAGCTCAGTGAGGCAGTGGCACGGGCTGTCCCTCTGGCTGGCCACATGCGAACAGCATCACATAAAAATGCCATTTCCTTCTAAATTCAAACATGCTCTTTTGTTTGTGTGGTTTGAGATGGACAGAAATAACTAATTTGAGCATTCAGGCTGCAAAGCAAGCAGCAGAGGCAGGCTTGGCCCTGGCTCTGGTGTGGGATGTTGCTTGTAGGTGCTGTGAATGTGTTTCTGGCAGGTTGAGGTTCAAGGTTGAACCTTTGGTACCTGTGCTGTGGGCAGCAGACCCAGGGCATGGCTGTGTGGGGCTGCAAAGGGGCATCAGGAGTGCATCCAGCAGGAATAGGGAGACAGTGTCCATGTTGTGTGTTTTTAGAGAAGTCGCTTCCACCGGCACTTAGAGGCCATGGTATTTGCTTAGGATGAAGGAGCTCTTTTCTTCTCCTCTGCATGGGATGTAATGGCAATGCTGGCTTAGTTATGAGCTGCTGTGCAGATGAACCTGTGGCTGTGAGCAAAGCCCAGCTTCCCCACCCTTGGTCCTGGTGGAGGAACCAGCATGAAACCTCACAGTGGCCTCTGATGGTCACCTCCACATCTGTCATCTCTTTGTTGGCACCGGGAGGCATTCACCACCTCTCCCAGTGGGATGAGCTCTCTGCTGTGCCGTCAGCGTCACGAGCAGCATGGCATCGCTGTGTGTTTGATGTCCCTCCCCTTTGCTGTGCCCTCCCCTCATGGGCCCTTACACAAACACATCTTTAGACACTGATGTTTTCCAGCCTGCACTGGTGCCTCGCGGTGCCAGCCGAGCCCTCCATCGGCCGCTGCTGTGGAGGAATCGATGGCAGATCTCTGCAATGGTCGTGTCTGGAAGGGCTGCTCTGTGCTCACCACCCACGTTACAGCTCCTGCCTGGGGTGTCCCGGACATTCCATGCTTCCCCCTGCTCGGAAGTGATTCCTGGCACTGGCAGAAGGGTGGATCTGTGAACTGCTTACATACCTTTGTCCCCAGTTGGCTCTGAGGGGCCTGTGAACGTGTGTCCCCATCCCTCCAGGGCTCCTGGGAAGAAGGGAGATAGGAAGACATAGCTCCACGAGAGGAAAATCTCTTAAATGCAGCATTAGTGCCGGTTCAGCTCCCGCTTTAGGACTGTTTTGTTTTAGTGTATTTCTTAATTTGAATTGATTGGAGCTCCTGGAAGGTTCCCCACAGGAGCTGCCGTGGGTGATTAGCAATAAGCAAGTTGCTTGTGCTGGTGCTGCCGGTGCTTTATGTTGCTTTACGCCGGTGACTCAGAGCCACTGCTTACAATTAAGTGCATTCGCAGGGAAAACGTAATTGATTTGAATGGTTCCTGGCAATCAGCGACTGTCTGGTCTGACTTTATATTTCCCCCAGGTAAGTGGAACGCCTCTGCCGCCAAAGTGACTGTTGTCATTGTGTAACCAGGGGAAAAAGCAAGCTTGGTGATGACGTCCCTTGGTCTGAATGACTGCTGACAGCCTGTTTACGCCGTCGTTTCAGCAGATCTATCTGATTGTTGGGGCAGTGGGAGGGTTGGGGGGGGGGTTAGTCAGCCTTCCCTGCTCGCCTGCCTGCATTTGCAGTCGCCCCATCTGAGATCTGGCTCATCTTCCCCCTGAGATTATTGCTGGGGAAAAGCATTCATCCTGGAGTCGTACAGGTGGCAGGGGAGGATGCTGCAGGATATGGTGCTGATCATCTTGTGTCTTTAGTGATGAGCATGACCTTGTGTGCCCGTAGGTGCTACCTCTGCCTTAGTCTGTGCCCTGCACCTTGGTAGCCGAGTGCAGTTTGGAATCATAGTCAGCAAAACAGGGGCTTTGTGAAGGTTCCCGGAATGACGGGTAAATCATGGTGCGCTTGGCATTGCCAGAGCTTCTGACACAGACCATTAAACCTTGTGTGTAATCCAGAAAGTTCAATGATTTCTGGAGGTTTAACAGCTTTCCAGGTCCCGGATCCAAATTGTTTGTTAGGCTCACAGCAGCAATAGGCTCTGAAACAGTTGTTAAAGCTTCTCAGACACATTCTCCTCGAGAAGGTCTCTGCACATCAAGGTGCTGCAGCACTGGTGTTTGCCGTTAGGATTGTAGCCACTGGGACCTGCTGCTCCTTGGGTGATCTCCCGTGGGTTGTACTAACACCAGATCTGCTGGAAATGGGGAGTAGCGCTGGGATGAGACGAGGATCAGGGCTTGGGAAGGAGGAAACGACAGCTCCATTTGCCTGCCAGATGCTGAAGCGCAGCAAAGAGGAGCCCTGGAAAAGCCAAGCAGGAGCAGCGTGCCTGGCTCCGGCTGCCCAACGTGACCCAAGGAGCCCACCAAATGCCACATTGCTACTGAACAAGATCTGTCCATCAGCCTTTTCTGCCTATGGTTATGAAAATGTGCTGGTAATGTGTTCTAAATCATATCCTGGATATATATAATTAAATGGATAAAATGATTTTTCTCCTATGGCTCTGGATGTTGCCATGACAGGCAAACCAAGAGTGCATCCAGTGCAAAACCAATGAGGATGCAGTGTTGAAAGCCTGGTTACTCAAATGATTGCAATTTAACACCATATTTCTGACGTAAAAATTGAATGCTTGCCAAAAGTAATATTGAAGCACTATTACATCTGACAATTGCAGATGTCCATCCATGGTCTTTTCCAAAGTTTTCATTTTTATAGCTCTCTGGAAAAGACCATTGTTCGGAAGTGTTACCAGTTTAAGAGATCAATTCTTGATGTGCTCATCATCAGCACACTGTCTTGATGATGTTCCCTTCAGACAAAAGGTTGGCGAAGTCAAATGCTAATGCAGCCAGTACTGGTGACAAATAGGGAGCCAGCTTATGCAGGGAATTAGACAGCCCCAAGCACCAGGCTTGGTAAACGTGAGGACTTAACACTGAAGTCAAAGCCCTGAGCACCCTGTCTTCAGTTTATTCTTCTCTGTAATTAGCTGAATGTTTAGTGATGCTGTTGGCAGTTTTAGCTGGTCCTTGTGTAAGACTCATTGCCACCAACATTTTGAATGTCACAGCAGCTTCTTATTCTCCAAGCTCCAGACACAGCTTTGTGCATGGGAATACACCAAGCTGTTAGCCAGAGCAGAGGCTGGGGGGGGGCCTTCATATGCTGTTATCTCCCATCACTCTGCTTTGGGCAGGATATCAACCTCTCCTGTTTTCTTCTTCCTTGTGTTAAAAAAGCCTTTTAATGGCCATGACTGACGAGGTGCTGCTGAGTCTTTGCCGTTTGGCAGGAAGGGATAAGGTGTTATGGAGCCATGGAATTGCCGCCTGCATCAGGCTGAGGAGTGGGCATGGTACAGCTGTAAATGCGATATATGGATCCTGGCTGCTCCTCTCCCACTCCAGCTATTAAACTGTCTCTTGCTCCCCGTTAATTGGGCTCTGGGACTGGGAGAGCTGTAACGCAGAAAGGAGCACGTCTCAGCTATTCTTCTTCAATTGAAGAATGGAATGAACCTGAGCAACTTCCCTGTGAAAAGGAGAGGATTGTGCCTGAGCTGAGGGAGATGGAGGAGGAGGGTTTGGTCCTTCAGTGCCAGCTTCCTTTGCTGCTGAAGAGATCTGGGCTATACAATAAAGGCAAAGTCGCATCTACAGTGAGCTTTTCATCGTATGGTTCTTGGGGTCTCTCCGTAGACTTTCAAAACCAACTCCGTGCTTTTTAAACGTAGCTTTTAATTGACTTTTCCCCATTGTGAGCAGCTAAATTTAGCCTGTGTGCTTTCGCTGCTCAAAGGTGGCAGAGAGCGGCTTTTAATAGCCCTGCCTGTGCCTCCGTGCTGCTTCCACTCTCCATCTCTGGTTTATCTCAGTGGAGATGCTGTAGCAGGACTGGGATACCCAGAAGATTCCTGGTTGAAGTCCATCCTGGATAAACGCTGGTGTTTCTGCTTCATCAGGTGGCTGCATCCCACTCTTGGCACTGTGATTCTGGTAAAATTGTTGGATAATGGTGTTCCAGCTGCATTTAGAAATGCAGCCTCCTTATAAGCTGAAGCTAGTTTTAATCACTGAGCTCACAATTTAGGAGCATATATATCTTCTTTTGTCAAAGACCAAAAAAAGAGGAAACAAAAACCTGGAAGTTTCTTTTCAAGTGTGCTGTGGGAAATCATCACATAAAATGTGGTTCATAAATCAGTGCTTTCATTTAGATATTTCATTTTATTTCCCAAGTAGAATTTGCTATTGAAAAGCGACTTGAAAACCAGAGCATGTTAAAGCATCAGTTGCTGTGCTGGGTATGGGGAATGGAGTGCGGGGCAGGTGAGGTACCCTGGTGCTGATTTCAGCCCCCCTGTGCTGAGGATGCTGCCACAAAGAGGCTGTATGTGGCCTGTAGAGGGAAGGGCTCAGGACGTGGGTCTGAGCACCTGGGGCAGGCACCTGGAGCATGTGCAGTTGTGCAGTGGTTTGGCATGGTAAGCAATGTGCTATGAATAGGCCTTCTAACCAGGACCTGTGAGCTGGCCTGAGCGCCAGTGCCAGCACTGGGGAGGGATGGTGGGATGCTGAGGTGGAATATTGGGGTGCTGGGATGGGCTGATGTGGTGCAGGGAGCAGGATGCAGCAGCCGAACAAGAGGTTGGGGAGCCACGAGCCCCAAATTCCCATGGGGAACAGTGGAAACAGCCCCTTTGGAGGTGGGAACAGGGCAGGCAGGTGTGCACCGGGTGAAAACGAGCGATGCTGCCTGCAGAAAGCATGGCTCAGGCTGCTTCTCCCTCTGCTAACCCATGGGCCCAGGAGGAATGTGTCAATGAGCTCAGCAGAGCTCTCCAGGAAGGGCTGCAGCAGGAGTCCATAATCCACCCATCTGTTCTGCAGTGTGCCCAGCGATGCGCTCCTGGTCTCAGCTGCTCACTTGCTCGGGGCCGGGTCCTGCCGTGCGCAGGAGCCTGGCACAGTGACTGATCCCTGCTTCCTGCCTCCCGCTCCATCTGCGGGCTCGGAGCTCAACCCGAGCCCCTGCAGACAGGCTGGAGAGTGATGTCCTTAGCTAATTCACTGACGAATGTTCCTTAATTCCTCCCTGAAGCAGTAAGCGCTGCCCTTTGCACCCGCTGCTTCGTGCTTTTGGGGAGAGATGCGACATTAACGTTTTTGGCTAACATGTCTTGGCTCTTCCGTGTTTATTTGTAGAAATCAGCATGGAGGGTTTATGTGTGAGGAGATTTTGCTGTTGTTACATGAAACAAAGCAATTAAGTGCTGGCAGCCTCTCCCATGTTGGATGCTTTGGGCAAGGCCAGGGCAGCCCACAGCCAGCAGCGATGGCTGTGAGCTCTGGAGGAGACACCTCGGAGCTTGGCAGCGCTGGATTGCCTATGGAAGTTTTCCTATGGGCAACACCCGGCAGTGCTGGTTGGGTGTCTGGCAGGGGAAGGCCAAGCAGGAGTAGATGCTGAGGGATGGAGGTGAATATACTCTAGAGAAGGGCGACCTGGAGAGAGCATGTCTTGAGGCAGCACTGCTGCTGGCTGAGTCTGGGTTCCAGGAGAGAAACAAATGCACAAATACCACCACCAAACAAAGCTGCTGCTCTTGAGATTCGTGAAGTTTTGAAATTCCATCCCCTGCAGAAAAAATGCGATTACTCACTCGTCTGACAGCTGGGGCTAGAGGCACAAAGACTTTCCCAAGCTGTTCCGCATAGGTGGGTGCGAGGGTGCTGCAGGGAGGTGTGCATGGGGACACACTGGCTTGTGTGCCCAGGGCACCCTTGAAAGCTCAGCAGGCTGCCAGAAGATTGGGGTTCTTCCCATCCCACCACACGCATCTTGGGTGAAGAATAGAGAAAATGAGTGCAGACAGGGTGGGAATGGGGAATTTGGGATGTGGTACCCAAAATGTTGCCCTGCTGAACCCGTGTCTCCCTCGGATGTGGCTCTGTGGTGCAGCTGGGCAGGTGGGCAGCTCTGCTGTGCGAGCGGTGATGCCAAAGTGCAACTTGTTTATTGTTTTTAACAGATATTTAACACAGTGCCAGAAGCACTGCCATCGAACTCGCAGCTGCTGTTATCCCGCAAGAAGAGCACGGACTCGAAGCCTCCCTCCTGCAGTGAGCGCCCACTGACGCTCTTCCACACGGCACAGCCCAATGAGCAGCGTAAGTGAGCCTCTGGCTTTCCCCCTTGACACAGCTTTTGCCCTAATCGTGACTAATACACTAATTCCTGTGCCATTCCCATGCAATTGTGCTGATGTCAATGGAAGAGGCAATTCCCATACAGGATCAGGCTTCAGTTTCCTCTGCAGTGGTGTTGGTGAGGGGTGTGAAGATTGCCTGGCATCCAGGCCCTTAACAGGGGCTTGAAATGAGGCTGCATTAGCACAGTATAGAGTGTTGCTGTCCCTGCTCCACCTGACGGGCCCCTGCTCATTCCCTTCTCATGTTCCTCGGCCCCATCCTCACCATCATCAGTTCCCGCAGCACATGTGGCCAGGGAGGACACCCGCCTGCGTCTCCAAGGGGTGACCCTTTTTGGATGCCCTCAGGCACTTTGCCTTTTACAGACACAAAATCTCAGCCAGGAGGTTCTGCATTTTCCTGAGGATTATGTGCACAGCAGTTTAAAAATGTGAAGATCATCTTTCCATTGCTGTCACTAACTGATGCTCCAGATATTTAGGTGAAAGAGTCAGTGCCCCGTCCCTACTCATGGAGGGGCAGAAATGTGTCTGCTCAGGCTGTTGCTTCATGTTACAGCCCAGTTCCCCGCTCTTGTGTTCCTCCTGGCCATGCCTTGTGCTGCTCCTGGAGCTGGCCAGCAGCACAGGGAACTGTCCCTGTTTGCTAAAAGAACAGGATAGAGTGCTGGTGAGCAGAGTGAGTGCTTGGGGCTCTCCCTGCTTTGCCTTGGGAAGGTGGGTGAGCGTGGGGAGCCGGGGAAGGCTGTGCTTTTTGGTAGTGATTCGACCTTATTAATATGCATTGAGAAAATGATTGTTGAAAGATTTATCATTGAAGTAGGAGTCGCTGTGTTTTCCAGCAGGTGCCTGTCTTTCAGGAAAACATCATTACAGAAGCAGCAGTTTTCTGGAATAGAGCTGCTTTCCATGCCATCAGTGACGATAATTGCTTCTTACAATTACAGTTACTGTTTATATGGAAAAGGCATCTTATGAAAATGAATTAATATGATGATACCTAATTTGTCTTAGAGCTGAGGAGGAGAGTTCGTGCTGCGGGTGTCAGGTTGGGATGCGTAATATTGTCACTTTTCACTGCTGAAGTTACACAAACAAGGGGGAAATCTCTTAACAGAATATGACCAAGCGGAAACAAGAAGCCAAGAAACCCCCAGGTTGGCAGCAGAGCAGCACATTGAAGTCATATAGACTCACAGAATGTTTTGGGTTGGAATGGACCATAAAGCTCCTCCAGCTCCAACCTCCTGCCATAGGCAGGGACACCTTCCATAGAGCAGGGTGCTCCAAGCCCCTGTGTCCAACCTGGCCTTGAGCACTGCAGGGATGGGGCAGCCACAGCTTCTCTGGGCACTCTGTGCCAGTTCTTGTTCTAACGCCTTCCCCTGCTCTGTCACGTGAATGCTCAGTCCCTCGGCAGCTGATTGCAGACACAGAGAAATCCATTCCTTGCATTTTAATTATTTTCAGGTTTTGTGGCCCTTTGGATGTCTTGGGGAATATAAAATATTAATGCCTTGAGAAAAAAATGAGTGTTTTCTTACTACAAATGGTATTCGTTTAAATGGGGCTGCTTCTTATAAAAAGAATACCTTGTACTTCTTATAGTTTAATGTTTTAATACCTGTGTAACCTAACTGCCTGTCTTCTGACACCTGGTAGGAGGCTGCCCTGTTTGCATTAGGGCAGGGATTACTGCTAGGAACACTCTGCCTTTGCAGAAGCGTGTTCTTTACTTCTCTGTGCAAGAGCAGCTCTGTGCGCTGGCCGATGGTTCTTGGTTTTGATGTGTTTTTAGAGGAGAACAGGAACAGTCTCATCAACTCCAGCCTGGAATCCGTCATCTCTTCAAACGTAAACAGCTTCCTCAACTCCAACAGCGCGCCCCAGCCCAGCCTCAACTCAAGTGATCTCGAACTAGAAGTAATTAAACCCAACAGGCCAAATTCACTGTAAGTACAGTGGTAATTAGTGTTTTATGGGCTCTCCGTCTTGAATCTTTAATCAGGGCTGTTTCTTACTCCGAACCCCAGCAGTTTGTTGATGAGTCCAATTGAACATGTAAATTCTTAATGGGCACCTAGCATGTGCCCTGCATTCTTCCCTCGGTCTGGGCGGTGCAATGAGTTACTCTGGGTTGTATCTGCAGGCCAGCTTCGGCTCTGGTTGTTTTGCACTTGTGGGGTATTTTCGAGCAGAGCTCCACGTTGCTGCCGGAGCTGCTCGGCCCAGCTGGTGATAACTCCAGGGAGCACAAAGGGCTTTTCTTCTGAGTTAAGTTCTGGGGCTGTTGTCAGTACAGTTGATCTCCGGCCAAATCTGTGCCATTGCTTCGGTGATTGCTTCCTTCATCTGGAAAGTTCAAGGGAAAAACCAGCGACCTCAGCAATGACTCCCTGGGGGCGCCGGGGTTATTTGTGACGTCCCCTGAACTCGCCGCAGCTGAGCCCTCGCGCCGATGGCCGTCCCTGGTGCGGGAATTTCCTTCCTGCCGCGGCTCTGCCGGGCCCGATAGCATTTTCCCACAGAACCGCCCCTCCTCACCCATGTGAAGATCTGCTCAGATCTTCAAGAGCCATTGCGGTCCGTGCAAGCCGAAGCCAAGTCTCCCCCCAGCACTCCTCAGCACACCCCTGCCTGTCCCTGTGGACCCCTTGGAGGAATGCTGCTCCCGCCACGGCAGTTCATGGCCTCGCTGGATGCGGCGACCTTTGCAATTAAAGGAGACCTTCCTTCCCACCCTCCCACAGGCTCCAAACACTTCCAGTTCCCACTCGACCGTGGAAGCCCCTGGTCCCTTGAGAGCAGGCTTTAGCTGCGTTCTCCTGGTTAGCAGTGGAAGCACCACTGAGCGGGGAAGTGGTGGGTGCTGGTAGAGATGGTGAAAATCATTGCTGGTGGCTTGGTTGGCAGCAGGGGGTGAGGGTGGGGGGTCTGGGGTGCAGGGATGGCTCAGGGCCCTGCCTGCAGCAGCTTGCAGGGTGGAAAGGTAAGTACCCAGCAGGCAGCCGGTGCTGCTGCCTGTGCGATCATGTGTGCGAACAGGGGACAGGCTCTGGCTCTCATTCATCTGCTCTGCCTCTCTCCTCACCATTCCTGCCACTAAACCCATGAGCTGCACCAGTATCAAACCAGCCCAGTCCCACTGGCACTGAGTGTGTGAGGCTCAGCCTGTGCCATACCCTGCCTCTGGACTTACCCACTGAGAGACCTTCAAGGAGTGTTGTGGTGGCTCATAGAGCATCCAACAGGTAGGACACCTCTGAATTAAGGTTGTGTGTTACATATATACTGAGTCAAGACGTGTTGATCTCTCACGTCCATCGTGTTGGTTGAAGCTCTGGAAGTCAGTCACATACCATTCCCCCAACAGGATGTTTTTAGTTTATTTATCCTTCGAGGGGGGAAAAAAAGTGGTGTGACTTTGACTATAGCAGGGTGTGTGAGCCTGAGTCTTGCTGTGACCTTACAGGACTTGTTTGCCAAATTCGCGGTTTTTCAGATTCCAAGAGTTGCCTCTTCCTAATAATTTCTTTTTAAAGGAAGTCATGAAGCCAGCAGGCTAAATCGGTTAAAGCTATGTGAGCCTCGGGGGAGCGGGGGCATCTTGCTGTTACCAAGGAAGTGAGTGAGCAGCCCAGCAGTGGGACTATTTGCTTGCTGCCAGTTGAGGGGCCTGTGCAGTTCTGGGAGGTGGAGCAGTGATGACCAGGGTAGCACCGGCAGCTCCTCTGCCTCTGACCGTGTTTGTGGCGTTTGGTGCTTTGCCTCAAATCCAGTGATGATGTGGTCATCTTCACACACGCAGGAACACACAAGTTTTCAGTCCATGTTGAGCTAAAGTTTGAAAGCTGAGTCTTGAGGTGAATAATACCACGCTCGATAACCCCAAATATTTAAATCAAATTTCTTTAATCCAGTCTCTTAGTGAGAAATGAAGGGTCTGACTTCATTGTATCCTTTTTAAACAGCATGTGTAGTTGTCACTGCAGCCCCTCTGTGCCCATTTGCTCATGAACACAAGCCTGTGCCCGTGGGTTTGGCAGGTCTGTGATGTTCTGCCCTCGGTGGCCAGCACTCTATGAGGGTGTTGGTTTGCAGTGGTGAGGATGAGGAGGACTCCCAGCAGTGGGTCCATCCTCCAGCTCTGCCCTGTGGCTGTTTATGGGCTGGGTTGGGGCTGAGTGCCTGAATGGTGCCAGAGCCCAGTGGCTTTGTCACTGCTGCTCCATGGGGCTGCCCAAATATCATCTGTGTAAAGCTGCTTCTGGTTTTTAACCATCTCAGTAATCGGGGCTCTGGAGGCAGCCTGGGGCAGTGCACACACTGCAGCCTGTCTGTAGTAGCTGTTGCTCCATGCTAGGGGTTCTGGTGCTCCCCTGTCATTAACAGACCCAAAGTTAGGATGTATACCTAAGGCCTCGGGGTGCTTTGCCCATTGTGCTCCTGCAACCACTCTGCCAAACTCTCTGCCTGTCCTGTGAGGCCCATCCCTGGGCTCTGCTTCAGGACTTTGGGTTTTCTTGTGTTCTTCACTGGTTTTGGTGGTTTTTCAGCCAGGGCCACCCCTCTTGAGTACCCATCAGGAGGGATTTGCTTCCTGGCAGCCGGGCCATGAGCTGCTCCCTGCCTGAGCTGGGCCCAGCGCTCGCCAAAGCTCAAACCCTGCAGCTGAGGAGCTGTAAAATTCCAGGTGCGTGGAAGCCAGGAAATCCCGCGCTCTGAAAAAGGGCTTGCTTTGTGATCCAGGAACCCTGGACGAGAACATGTGCAAAAGAAACCTGGATTGGGTGCTTCCTTCCCTTCGAGCAAGGGACTGCTGCTTCCCTAAGGGGACACCAGCAAGGGTCAGTAAATTACAAACCAGTCCAGACCAGAATTTGACCTACTCCTTATTTTCTGCTAAATGCATCACTGAAGCCAAGAGGCTGATGGAGGTTTCCATGCAGGGAAATGCCTTCATTAATTAGGGCTTTTCCTGCTTTATTCTGAGGTTTGGTGTGTTCAGGTGTCGGTGCATCTTTCACCCTTGTCCTGCATGGGCTGGGGGAGCACGGTGACCCCCGTGTCCCATCCAGGACCTGGCATTAATGTCACTTAACAAAAGCCTCTCGTCTCCCTTCTCAATGCTCGGGTATCCCCCAGGTCTGCCTCACGGGAGCTGAGCTGATTCCCAAATCTCACTCATGAGCATGTCCTGCTTCTCCCCAGCCTCTGGGTGCGATGAGGGTGACTGCAGTGACTATGGCAGCCTGCAGGTTCCCTGCTGTGCTGCTGTTACCCCTGTCCTTCTCCCTTCTCAGCCCTGCCTGCCTTCAAACTGCTCCTTCACCCACCGGGAGGGAGATGGTTCTGGTGTGGGGCGAAGGCTCTTCCTTCCCAGCAGCCAGAGGGTTTTTACTATGGGAATGCATTTATTTATTGGGGCTGGCTTTATTTTTATGGAAACAGAGCTCTGGGTGGGAGCTGTTCCCGGTGAGTCAGCAGGACACTGTGCCACACCGAGCACTGCGGGGGGACCGGGCTGGCTGCCGGGGCCACCAAAGCCCCAGGGACCTGGGTTTGCTCCTAAAGAAGTGTTGGATTTCTTTATCCTGTCCTTGCAGAAAACTTCTTCCTGGAAAACGTGGCAAAACAAGAACCAGAAAGTGCTGTGCTCTCAGCTGCAGTGGGGCACGTTTTCGAACTACACTGTGTGATCATGCAAAACAGGAGATTTAAGATTGTGGGGCTTAGCATCCTTTAGGAGAAGCGCCTTGCTGTGTGTACCTGTGAAGCCTCTGATGTGGGTGTCACTGCAGAGAGCCGATACATTGATCGGTGTTTGCTTTCTACTTTTTCTTCTCTCCTTTATTTAAAAGTCTCATCTCTGCCCCCTGTGTTTCCCAAAGACTTCACTGTGTGCAGGGTCCCGCTGTGCTGGGTCCATCTGCTCCGAGTGCTTAAGTCTGGCTGAGGCCAAATCAGAGTTGAGTGCTGCAAACACCTTTTCCTTTTGAAGGGCTGGGGTGGTGGCAGAGCACCCAACATTCCCAGACAGCCCCAGGGATGCTTGCCAGGGTCCCAACATGCCCGTTTCAGTGCTAGCCATGTGCTCCTGCAGCTGCCATGGGCCAGAACCGGGTGACCTGCTCTGCCTGCACCATCCTGCTGCTGCTCCGGAGGATGCTGGTGTTGGGAAGGCAGGCTGGCTTCACTGTCTTATTTCAGCATTTCCCACCTTTGGAGTGCCTGGGTTGGCAATCTTGATGTCCTTCTAATGCTGGATGAGTTCACGTGTTGGTCAGTGCCTGCTTGGTTTTGCATAATTACAGAGCAAGTCCCTTCACAAATCAATGCCTTTACCGGTTGCCCTTGGAATGAGCTCTGTAGGTGCAAGCCAAGTCAGGAGTAATGAACACAGGGAAAGAAATCGCTTGATGAAGGAAATACCATCTGTTGTGACCTCGAAATGAAATATTACTGGGCAGGTTTGCCTGATTTCTCAAGGAGATACAACCAGCCCAGCAGCACTGCCTGGCTTTGACGGCGTCTCCTCCTCTCCACGTCTTTCCGGGCCTGGCGGCCTTTGAATTCATGGATTTTCCCAGGCGAGAGGGAAACGGCCATGTCTTGGACCCAAAGCCAAGGCCACAGCAGGGACTGGTGGCCGCTGAGGATGCCTGTGGCATTAGGGTCAATGGACAGGCTGAGCCCCCCGCTCCACCACCCAGCCCCAGCACATGGTGTTTGCTGCGCCTCCTTCACCCTGGGAACTCTGCCTTCAGGGAAATGCTAGCTTTGGGAAACTTGGATTTAGTTATCACATGTCTATTTGCATTTTATTTTGTTTTCTCATTGACCAAGTATGGCTATTTCTTGCCCTCGACGGGTATGGAAAGAAATGAGGAGCAGAGCTAAGGTCTAGTGGTCATGAAAAAAATAACCCAGTTAATCCAAGGAAAAGAGGTTATTTCCATGTGGTTTTGATTTACAGGACCAGAATAAATCTTCATTAGGCATCCCAGTTATAAAACTTGAACATTTTCCCTTCCCGAAAATGAGACAAAATTCGAGCATTTGTGTATTTGCAAACCAGCCTCCACCAATGGCCTGTTTCTGGGCCTGGGGGTGATGGCACAGCAAAGCCATGGGCTGGTGGCTGGGATGTACCATTTGAAGGGCTGCACCTTCTCCCCATTGCCCTGTCCTTTGCCATCCCAAATCCAGACAAACCACTGCAGCATCCATCAGAGCATCAAACAGGATGGGGCAGTGGGATTTGGACTAAATCATCTCTTAGGATGCCAGCAGCTCCTGCAATGATCAGCTGTGACACACATAAGCAAAAGCCCACGAGGAGAAGTAAATAGACCTTTAAATGCTGCTGGTTCCTCATAGAATTTAAGTCACTTTTTCCTCTCGGTGAAATAACGGCGCAGCCTCGTGCAGCAGCTCCATTGCAAAAAGAAACTCTTTGGTTTTGCTTTCCTTTTGGGTTTTAACTTTTGTGGGGCTGTCAGTAGTAGCAGTGATGCGATCGTGACTGTACCACGCTTCGTTAGCCACGTTACTGTAAGAACAGATCCTTCTCGTGTCAGGAGCCGTGTTCCTCCGCTGTCAGGAGGGGATTAGCCCGGTGTCAAGGGCAGAGGGGCTGGTGTTGGTCGGGGATTCCAGGGAGAGGCTCTTGGTTTCTGGGTGCCGCGTGAGGTTGGCAGCTGGAATAAACCTATTTATAGAAGGACCACAGGGGAGTGCCTGGGGAGGCACTTGTAGGCTGTGCGAGCCCAAGGACAGTGCGGCAGTGCCAGGGTGGGGAATGCTTCCGAGCATGGACCTGCAGGGGGATTCCTGAGCTGTTTCCCTCTGTGCACCAGAGTGTTCTGGGGTCAGGCTGACAGGTCGGAGTGTTTTTCTGGAGTAATCCCTTTCCCACTGTCAAGCAATGGGTGTGAGGTGTGGAACCGATGCAATCTGTGTGTGTCACCCATTTTGGAAGGATGGATGAGCTTCAGGAGAATGAAACTCAGCAATGCTTTTAAGGAGAGGAAAAAATGACCTATAGGTTAGCATAGATGTGGTGCTGGGGCTTGGGGTGGGCTGGTAGCAGATCCAGCTGCCCCTGCCCAGGGAGAGCAGCAGAGATCAGTCAGCGTCTGCCCATCTGTCCTCTATCCGGAGAGGGTTGTGGTGTGTCAGAAATGAGCCCTTAACCTCCATGACCTCTTCGGTTCCTCTCCCGTTTGCTCCCGTGCCCTTGTTTTGCCGGGGCTTTCATGGCTTTCTTTTTTCTGCTGCTGTTGTTTATATTCCTGAAGAATAACGGCAATTAGAGGTGCAGAAGGCGCAGAAGCGGGTCCCACCCTCATCCTGCCTTCCCGTCAGCCACTTTGGGAATGGCTCTGAAATGGCATCTCTGGGACTTCTGTTTAAGACATTTTCTCAGCAATCAAATACTCCTGTCCCTGAGGAACCTGGATGGAACCCGTGCTCTCCCTTCCCCAATATTCAGCCCCACTTTTAACTTGGAAAAAGAGCAAGAAAATGCACCAGGATTTTGTGTAATGTTTGTCACTATAAAACTTGGGGTAATTTGTGCTTAGAAGGGTCTTCTCCTCCCAGCTTGGGAGCTGGTGCCCAGAGATGTCCCGGGGCCGGCAGCCTGCTCACGAGGTTCCTGCATTGCATTGAACTCGTAATGCCATCTGAGCAGTGCTTGCTGTAGTAAAGATGTTTTGTTTTACTACAGCTCATTTTCTGGTTCTCTCTGTTTAGAGGAGATTGCAAAGGAACCTGGTAGTAAGTGCAGGGAGCCTGGACTCCTCCATGGTGTAGAAACCGCATGGGGCATCTGCGGTGGGTAAAGCAGAACTGCGAGGAAATAGGGACTTGATTAATGGCGAGGCTTTGGGCTAAACAAAGCTGCTGCTTCTTCCTTCCACCGCATTGTGGCCGCCTGGCCAGGAGCCACTGCGGCTCCGGAGAGAGCCAAGAGCGGGGAGAGGCATTGTCGGGGTCTGTGACTCCGGGCTGGGGTTCTCCCGGGAGCCTCCTAAGCCACAGTGGGGCCTCTGCTGCCCCCCATTGTGCCTGGCACACCACATTGTGGGTGACACACCCCAAGAGAGGCATCTCCCACCGCCCCGCTCGGTGCCGCCGTGCGAAGGTCGGCCCTGCAGCACTGGGTTTTAGCCTGATGTGGGTTTTAACTGCGAAGGGCGGTCTCGAGGGGCGGATCCTGCGGCTGCCAAACAGAAAGAAAAGGCATTTTTTAGTGATTAGGTAAAATCTTGTAATCGCAGCTCCTCCGGAAAAGCCTTATCTAAATGCGGACCTTTCCGTGCTGCTGGGGCCGGGGCTTTTGCACTCAGCGTGTGTGGTCCCCATGGGGTGGGATGGCTCAGAGCTGGTGCGAGAGGTGCCCTGGGCTGTCCCCAACCAAGCAGAGATGTTGCTGCTCAAAGCGCTGCCTTCCAAGCAGTGTCATGACACAAAGTGATTTCACCTTCCCTTCCCTGCGTACTTCCCCGTGTGCCTGGTTGGGGTTTGCATCTTTTCCATCTCCTAACAGAGCCGCGGGGTGCTGCTGTGCTGCTCATGGAAAGGGGGAAGAGCCCTGGGACAGCCCTAATGGCAGATCTGCACATGACCTTGCCTGGAGGGGATGGGGGTTCTCGGCCATGAAGCTGCCCTTAACCGCAGCAAGTGACCCTGTGGCATTTGGCATAGACTGGGGTGAAGTTACCCCAAATGTTGTTTCCTCTCCTGTTTGGGTCACAGGAAATATAAAAGAGGAAGACTCGGGACAGCACAGCAGAAATGAGGTGCAGGTTCAGCGCTAGGAAGAGCACTGAGTTTGCTGAGGAGGATCACCATGAGCATGGTTGGAAGGTGCTTGGTGGCAGTGCAGGATGGGGGGAAGATCCCAAATGTCTCCAGCGAAAAGGCAGCTTCTCCAGAGTTTCCTTCTGAGGGGGTGTGGGGGTGT
>JAOEHY010030122.1:0-26650 GCA_025447955.1 Psilopsiagon aurifrons | reverse complement strand
GGGGAAGCATCAGTTTTTCTCAGTAAGGAAGAGACTGGAATCTCTTCAATAAAAATTGGTGGGCCACAATCTGATCCATGCATCAGCAGCATCGGAGAGATGTCTGTAACTTCATTATGATGGGTCCAAGTTGACTGCGTGGAGCCTTCTGGCCCATACACAGCCTCTTGAAAACCCTCGTGGTTCGAGTAAACATTTGAATTTGACCCAAAAATTATTATTATTTCAGTACCCAGTGAAGCATTTTATAGTAAGTCCATCTGACTTATTCTCACAGAACCAACATACTTATAGATATTAAGAAAGCTCCCTGAAACCCTTGTGCTTAACTAGTTTGGCAAAGTGATATTTGGAAAAAACAAAATCTATAACCATTACACAGATTTTGAAAATTAGAATGCTATAATACAGTAAATGACAAAATACCATGAAACACTTTCTTCAACTATCCATTTAGAACCATCAGAGACAATACTGCATATGCCACTTCTGCCAAATTAGAAAGGAGGACTGAAAACCACCTAACTTCTATAAATTCATGAAATGATAAAGAACAAACTGATCAGAGAATAAAACCATACTAAATATATACAAACTCAATGGCCTCTGAGCATCATTGTTGATAAAACCATATACTGTAATTATTTCTCTGAAGTCAGTGTGACACCACATTGTACTAAATATTTATTCTTTGGAATAAATATGAATTTAGAACTATTTATCTTTTTTCAAACAGCTGACATGCTGCATAAACAGAAAGTATATATTTTTTTTAAAAGTAAACAATAGAATAAGTGATTTATTACGCAATTTATCTCTTTCCATCTCTGTGCCATTCATAATTCAGATCCACATAGGGCAGTTCATATACCATTAATATTTCCCAGATGTGTTTGACTTCAAGGCTATGATCATTTTAAATGTTTTAAAATGTATGCCATTTATCATTAGTGTTATGGTGGTGTCATTCGCATTATTATAGTTAAGGTTGTGTCAGCAGTTCTATAAACTCTTACTTTCAGGGGTTCAGAACTTGGCAGTAAGAAGTGTCTACAGGCTGAAACCTGGCATAAAGCATCCTGGCTTGGGAGCAATTAAACTTCTTTCTGAGAAAGCTAACAAAGGACTGAGTCTTGAAATTCTGCAAAAGAAAAAGAAATGTCTTCATGGCTTTAAGATACTAAGTTCTGCTAGCAGATCTTAGAACCTGGTTTGTGCAGAAAAGACTAAAAGCAAAAGAATGTCCTGCAGGAGGTGGAGAGGGTTGGTGAGCCAGGGAGAGTAGACACAAACCAATATTCTTTTGGGCAAAAGCAGTGTGTAGTTCAAACAATCAAATACAGCAAGACATCTCAGTGACATCTGTAGCATCTGGAAATTCAACGACTATACATTTTGCACATGTCCTCGAATACAAGAATGGAGATTTAAAAAAATGCATTAACCCATTGCCCACATGGCAATATCAGGATAGGCTTCAATTTAAATGGCTGTGTTTTATTCGCAATTTCACTGACATCCCAGTTGTGATTTTTTTATCTTAAGTAGACTGGGAATGCAGTCACACAGCCACATAGCTAACGTTCACACAAGAAATCCTGTCAATTATTTCAAGACCTTTACACTGTTCTGACACACTTTTGAGTAGATACATTTTGCAAGAAACATATTAAACTCTTTCAGAAACTGAACTGGTAGTAGAGAAATGGAGAAAACCCTGCTGTGTAGTGCTGGTCTCCTATCCTTCCAGTTGAAATTTGCCTGTCTTCCTGCCACAGCACAGAATTTGCTTCTACTCTCTAACAGACACGACTAATTGAAGAAACCAGGAACACTGTTAAGCATACTATATGTCTGTAGACCCATCATGAAAACTGGTATCAGCTAAGCACTAGAACTATTAAAATTTGCCAGGTCCACAACAAGAAAGGCTAGAGTACTTAGAATTGCCATTTATATTCCTGACCACTGCCAACTCCCATGCTGTAGAACTTGGGATTGTGTGAGTAATTCCTACTGCCAGTTCTTAGACATTTCAGATTTGCCATTGTTTCACGGGGTTTTTTTTCTTCTACCAGCTGCAGTAGAGTACCTTTCAAGTCCCTCATTTAAACCGCCATTCCCCCAAAAGCACCCACTTTTACCTTCTGTCCAAACACAGCTCTTGTAAAATCAAAGTTCAGGGCCCAGCCCAAGAGGAATCCTTTGCTTCTTTCCACCAGAAACAACTACTTTTACCTTCCCTTAATCCTCACACAGGTATTCAGCAGGTATCTCCACTCCCCAAACTCCAAACTTTTATTCTTTCCTACCATGACCTTGTTTTCCTTTGCCTTTCTATTTGCTCTGACCTGACCCCTTCCTTGCACATCAATAGAAGTCATACCCCAGTGTCTTCTCTAAACCTTATTACATGAGGCTATGCAACTTGAAAAGCAAGTTGCTAATGCCCTACCACTTCTTGCAGGACCTCTGCTATTGCTGTTCCTCTAGTCCCACCCCAGAAAAGCCTGCTGTTGCTGCACTGCTCTTCTTTCACCTTTCTTATACTAGCTACAAGGAAACTGGCTTCCACGTTTTGCTTTCAATTCACTCTCTCTGGCAGAAAAAAAAAAAAATAAATAAAAATTTGAAAAATTTGTTGTCCTAACTAGGTATCAATTCCTGACCAAGTGCAACAGTTGTTCTCAACAGAGCCAAAGAAAAGATCTTTCAGGGACACAGACTGAACATCTCTGATCAGAAAAGCTGGCCATTTCTGCTCGGGACATAGAAAATTGTTGTTTCCTTTCTCACGAAGCAGTCTCTCCCCATCCAGTGAAGTTATTTAAGACTTCTTAGCTCTTGTGTCCTGCACTGTTGGAAGACAGAAAACTTTTTTCTTTTTTGAAAAGATAATCTAGACTTTTCAAGCAATGCTTGGAAACTCAGGCTCTATGGCTGATTTCACCACTCCCGCATAAACAACTAGGGAAAGAATATATTATTCAGCTATCAGGTAAAACATGATTGACTAATAGCTGATTACCAAATACTTGTAGGTTCTCCTTACATTCCACCAGGGGGCTACAGAACTCCCAAAATACTGACAAACAAAGTTTCCAGCCTTTCCGAAGTAAACTATGTTCTGTATGTCATTTCCAATTTGCTATAAGCGTGGTTTTCAACTGATATTATAGAGATAGGTAAAAAGAAAAATCAGCAGACCCTTTTATCATTCTTCAATTAGCAAACAAATTTACAGAATGAAATTTGAGACAGGGCAGATTTAAGGGAAGGTTTCAAAATGCCTGAAGCATTCAAAAAGCCTGAATTGTTGACAGGGTTTCATTTCTGTCTTTAGAAAAATAGAGAAAATTTCTCCTACTTTCTAATTTTAACTTACTTTGCACATGCACCACATAGAGCTGCATCACACTCATTATCCAAGTTAAAAAATTTCCATTTATTTGCAATTATTTTTCTCTTGTACAAAATGTTTCTACTTTTCACTCCAGAAATATAACGCCCTACCACTTCTGGACAGATGCAACACACCTTTCCCTGATCTAGAGCGCTTCCTACTTGTGACACCATAAGCTGGAATAAGAAACCATGAGACATGCAGAAATGAAGTTTAAATTCAAAGGAGAGCAGGAATAGGAAGCAAGTGTATGTGTTAGATATAAATAACGACATATAAGAAGTTCTTAAGGAAAAGAATGAAGTCATGAGTAAATTTTTCAACAAAGCTTAATATACATTACTGATTTTTGTTTTGTAGAACTGGACTTAAATTTCATCAGCTCATATCAAATTAAACTGACAGCCAAACAAAACTTATTGATATCTTCAATTTAAGTTATGCCAAAACCTAATCCTAGGTAAGGAGAGTGACAGTCAGTAGAAGAAGAATTGATCCTTAATCTTCACCTAGCAATATGTTCAGAGCAATGAATAGCAATCAATTTAACCTCTTTTCTTTGTATACACTGCACTGGCAATTTTATTTTTGTTTTACATGCTACATAGTATTAACTTTTTTCCCCTCGCATTATATATATATGACAATCTACACCATTCACGCTGTCAGCTATGAAATAGCAAGATATATCTCTTCATTCCATACACAAAGGGAAGTTAAATTTATGAATCCAGCAGTAAGGCTAGTCATTCTTATGTACTATTTTTCCCCATTCAATTTGGTAAGGAGCCTGAGCATCAACTTAAAGCAAACATACCTCCTAGATAAATGTAGTATAAACAAAATACTTTTCCCCTTGTAACATTAACATTTACAACTAATAAAAGCCTAAAGAAGTGAGGATTTGGTTTCTTTCAAATGTAAAGAAAGAAACGATTGTACCATTTGACTGACATAAGAAAACAATTTAAAGATACTGTATTTTTTCCACATTCAACTGCTACATTTGCCAAACTATAAATGGTCTGATAAAGTCTGCAGATTATAAAATATATTGCCTGTTGTATTTACGTTGCATTTGGCTTTCAGTGCCACAGTTCAAAGGCAAGTAGAACTGCATGGCTCCATGTATTAGCCCTAAAGCTACTACAAGCTACAGATGCCTTCTCTGGAAGCAATGGAACAAATATTCTGTAGTCACCATAGAAATCCTATGGAATGCAGTTTTCTTCTCGTTCACAAAGGCATTTTGGAGTAACTACAATGTAGCCTACTGACATTATACATGGTGTATCAAAACCATATATGTTATAATACACTTTCAAACAGAGAATTTTTTTTCTTTGCAGAATTCAACTTCCAACTAGCATTATATTTACCTATTACATATGAATGTAATTATATTTATGCATAGTATTTAATCATACAGGTATTAGATGATATATAACATTCTGTCCTATGACTGAAAAGATTAGCAGGCTGCCCTCCACTTCCCCACCTCCCAGCTTCCATTGTAGCCTGTCTTTCAGTGGTACACCAATTATATAAACCACAAAGCTCACAAAGGAAAATACACACATTTGTACAAGAAATGAGACAGAGTATCCATTCTGGCAGTCTATAGGATGTCCTCTCTTCACAGGTTTAACACAATTTCACTAATAAGGTTAACTGTCATGATTTCCAAAACCAAAAGGTTAATAAGTCTCTGGATTGATTCATAAGATCTGTCTGATAGAGAAAGCAACTTACATTTCTATTTAGTTCTTTTTCACAGCCCAGTTTTCTTTTTAGACAAACTAGAAGAAAAAAGTATTATGCCAACTCCATGATATCAGAGGGAACTGGGCAATATTTTCTTTTTTTACGTTCATGAAATTCTATGTCACCCATGTAAGGACAGATTGGAGGGCTTTTTAAAGCTGCTTTTCTTATCACCAATTTTGGGGCCTATATAGAGAGAAAATTTTCCTGGTCACTACTGCTATCAGCAAAGAGGTACACAAACTGTTACTGGAGCAGATGGTAAGTCCCAAATTCCACAAGGTGAAATCAGTGGGATTACACAATCAAGAAAAAAATAAATAAAAATCTACCCCCTCAAACATGAACTTGAAGAGAAAAATCCCAGTGCTATCACAAGGCATAGTTAATAACTTAAAATTAACAGGATAATTGGGCATTACTGAGCAACTTAATTTACATTACTAAAAAAGAACATTCAGACTATTTCTCTGATTCTGGTCTGGTCTTGATCCATTGAAATCAAGTATTAAGAGAATAATTCAACTGCGAGTGAAATTAGGTATCAATGCACTTAAGAAGATTCACTTAAGACATCATTTATGTATTTGACAACTTTGCAATACTATAAGCCACTGTGCACACCATCATACAGACATTCTCCAGGCGTATTACACAACTTATTTTTCAAACCCAACAGTGCTGTTGGCTTTGAAAGGTGGTTTTTAAATTCAAAACCAAAGCTAGTATGGGAAGGTAGGATCACTATGTTGAATCACATGTGTTGACACACACTGAACCACCTGATGACTATTGAAAAGAGACAGTATGGAATAAGAAAATTACAGGGTCAGCTTACACAGGATACTAGCTTTTAAAGTCACAAATTGCAGAACACACAGACTTAAGTGCTAGATTAAAACCTTTAATATCAAAACTTATTGTTTTGAATTATCTAACTGTGCAAAGTCAGGGAACCTCTTTCTAAAAGAATCCTGTCATTTCTTCGCTCCTCATAACCACTGCCCATTTCCCAATGCTCTTTGGACAGTATAATCAGTCAATTCAATCACAGAAATTCTATAGTACAATGGTAATTTTCCCTCACTTTTTTTTTTTTCCCTTTACACTGTCAATTCAAACCACCTGCTTTAAAGCATTGATGTGGAACGGCTTAGTATTAGCTCTGAAATTAATACGAGTCCCCAGTTAAATACCTGGCACATTCAGTGTGGGACAGACACTGTTAATGACACATAAACCCATCGGATGCAATTGGTGTATTACTTGAGCAAACTTCTTTCCAAGCCATTCTGAGAGCACCTTGCTGGCATCACTGCACTAGACTTAAAAAACAGTCTGAGAGGAATGATTTGAGGAAGGAGGGAGAGAACAAACATAACCACAGCACCTACTTCTTAAAAAAGGAATTTCTATGAATATTCTATTAATTACATTAAGTAACTTCCTATGGCACCGCTTTATTTATTCAAATTCATGATTGAATACAATTAGTTTAAAAACACATTTTAGATTATGAATCATACAAAATTAACTGTGCCCTGTTTTCAATTAGCAGAACCAAGTACAATTAACAACACTATATAAAATTTAATTTCTTCTTAAATTCTAACACTAGGCTTCAACTACATGAACTAACTTCCATCACTTAAGCATATAGAAAAAGGCTATTAAATCCAGTATCTTACAAATCCACCAGTTCTCCTGGCCTATTTAGCTCAGCCAGCAGGTCTGTGCACTTGAGTCAGTCAGCAGTGATGAAAGGCATTTACTATAGACTCCTCACAGGGTCGTCAATGGACAACCTGTACAAGATTTGTGCTTTAAATAATATATGAACTAAACACCTTGAAGTAATTGGCTGTGTGAAGCCTCACACTAGGCCAGATAGCTTGTCTGTACAAAGTAAAATAAGATTAAATAATAAATGAACAGTGCAGAGGTTTTCTAACCAAACTAATTCTACATATTTTTTTAAGTGCAAGTTGTTCATGAGTTGAAATTCTTTCATGATTTCCTGCTAGTGTCATGGGGCCAGTCTATTTCTTTGTCAACAGTAACTATATCAGAGGTCTGTGTTCTTTTTGGTGATGATGTTAGGAACTCAGTATTCTCCTTCTCAGTGCAAGATAATGCAAGAAGCCTACGCAATAATGCAGCCATGTCAAGAGTTCATCAAATACTTATTCTCCATTTCAATTTTGAAAAGAATGAACACATCAAGACTTTGACCACACAGGTAGCAAACCTCTAGAAAATTGGCATCATTTCATTAATTCATTCAGAAACATAATGCACAAACTCCTCACTGACAGAATTATACTGATAACACAGTCATAGTACCCACGGTAGTTATGTAGAAATATACAGAAAATGTAGATGTTCGCATTAAACTTTTTTAATTTAATGCTGGCAAGGGTTTCCAAAACATGTTCTAGCTCTAAACTAACGTTCTAGCTGACAGCCTTGTACAGAAATTCTCCCTCTTAGAATATTATACTGCAGGCCATCTCACTCCCAGTTCACAATCACATAAATCCCTGTTAAACCTACAGCTTTATTATCCATATAAGTAGCAGTGTAAAATATTTAAATTAGTTTGCAAAGCCTCTTTTAATATGATCAAGCAGTCTACAACTGCTTGCAGTCTAGTCAGAGACCAACAAGACCAGTGGGTCACAGGCAGTCCACAGCAAATTTGTTTTCTAAAACAAAGCAAATTAAATTAATTTTGTTGCTACACACAAAGCTCATTACAAAAATACACAGACACTAGGCATTCCAGGGAAAAGAAACAGCTTCAAAGGAAGAAAAAGTGAATATATTTAAAGGGTTTATAGGCCAGTTCTCAACTGCTGTAAATTACTTAGTTCTAAATAGGCTCCTAGATTTACAAAAAACAAAGGTCTTGCCCCTTATCTTTAGTGACTACCTTCACTAAGAGAGGTGCAGGGCACAGGGTGACAAAACTTTTCCTATTTCTGGTCTAAACTTCTGCCATGCCTCTGAAATGCTGGAATCTTCAGACTTATGGCTCCTCTACTTTAAATGTATGAAAGTAGCTTCTTTTAAGAACACTGAATTAGAGGAGTGCTCCTGCAGTTCTGGTAGGCTCACACCCTCCCTTACTTCGCACATTTCCCACACAAGATTGATTGATGTACATCTTGTAGAACACCTATACACTGTAAAGCAGCAAGGGTTTCATTCACAACCCCCCTCTGGGATCAGCACTCCACATTTGGGAACCGATGCACTAGAGTGGAATGAAAGTAGTCTAGAAGTAATCTTACTGCACAATATGAATTACACAAATAAGGAAGAAAAAAAATGAAAGAAAAAATTATTGGACATTTATACAGGAAAATAAATACATAAAATTGTTTCAAAGAACTGCAAATGAAACGTTAAGGCTACCGCTTTAAAACACACAAGCAGCATTTATGCAGCCGATAATCTAAAGTCCCTGTGACCTTGGCAGCCCTACAGGAGTAATCTTCACGTAAGATGAATTATTCTTGAACAATTGCTGTAATGTATTAGGCACAAGCATACTGTCCTTCAATATTAGGCATGCTTGTCTTTCGCATCCTTATTTCTAAACAAACGTATTTATTAAGGACAAAGACAAGGCTGGGGGGGGGGCAGAATGGAAGGGAGAGAAGAGAGAAAAAGAGAAATAAAAGATTACATTCTATGCAAATACGTAACCCTACAAGAACAAATACATGTATTTTAGCCCATAGAGCTGAAATTATTTTCCAAAATAGACTTTAAGATTTCAGAGCACAGGATCAGGATAGCTCTCAGTGAGCCCTGGGCATGGAAGATATAATACATGCAAGCTTCTGAGAAAAAATAAATAAATAAACAACCCTCACAAACAAACAAACAAAAATCAAAATACACACACAAAAATGCCAAAAAAACCCCCCAAGTTTCATGGAAATTGATAGGCAAACAATGAATAAGTGAAGGTTGTTCATGAGCCAGATATAACAATGAATAAGTGAAGGTTGTTCATGAGCCAGATATATCCCAAATACACTGACACCCCAGTGACTATAAAGGAAACTTATGTTCATAAAGAGGACTAGTGCTTTGCCATCCAACTTCCTGTGCTGGGTTTATTCATATACTGTTCTCTTTCCTACCAACAGTATAACAGTTTAGGCAGGATAGTACTGGAGCTGAAGCTAAGCATTATCCACAATCTAAAGAGGGAGCCAAGCAAGTTTGTAAGATTATGATTGCTTCTGATAACAAAGATCTGTCCTCAGAAGTACATACCCTTTGTCGTCTTGTTTACCCCAACCTCAAGTCCTTTCCAATCCTATTTTTTAGATACAATTAGAGATCAAAGCATTTTCAAGAGGATCCATATCCCTACAAAGAGGACCTAGACCAAGACACATCATCGCTGCGACAAGCAGAACTACCTACATATCTGTTATCTGGTTTACATGGATTTTCCATGTAATATTCTTTGCAAGCATTAATATGTGCCACAGGATTGAGGCATAAAAAGCTGGCAATTTGGAAGGCATCTAGAATCAGAATTGCATTCCTTCAGCTCCATGTAAATCTTTAGAGCTTCTGAACAACAGAGACTGTTCAGTTCCCACAGGCTCCTACCATTCTCTTTCTTGTTATGCCAAGAAATAGCCTCACTCTTGTCCAAGCAAGATAAGGGAACAACCATTATGCAGCTACCTGACACCTCTCTCCAATAACATACCCTGCTCTGATGTGTCCTCAGATCCATCTTAAATTGCATCTCTGTGGCTAGGCTTTGTACAAAATACCACTGCAGTTATGACTTTATTCAAAACCAGATGCTAGAAGAGAACATGTGTTTCTATTCATTCAGAGGCTTATTGGTTGGAACAGTCATGAAGAATTGATATAGCAAGTTCAATGTCCTCCTCTACTTGACAGATCAAACCCTAAGGGCCCACATTAACTATTAGCATCACTCCTCTCAGAGCAGGTGGACACTTAATCTTTTCTACACTTTGTAGGAAAGAATCAGCATAAATTGGGCTAGAAAGAGCATGTAGACACACACAATCTCCCTACCTAGTGAACAGGGCATATGCTTGGAAAGCAGGCAGGGGAAACTCCAAATCCTTCCTTGTCAATGATTAAATTAGTACCTACTCTACAACAAAAGATGGACTGTAAAGCAATCTAGTATAAACTTGCAACCTCCAAAAGCTACTAGTATTTTTTTTCTGCATTTGGATTTTCTTGGACATTTGAAACATTTACCTAAAACCATGAATTACTAGGCAGGGAAACCCAGCTTTCCTAATGCCACAGGCTAGGTACCAGTTTTGGGGCACCTGTGCATACTCTTTCTGCAGGCCACATGCTAGCACCCCTCTGTCATGTAGGTCAGGTGGAACCACACAGGTTTAATGCTTGCTACTGAACCTGTAAACACTTAACAGCTGTTGAACAGTATATACTGTCATTAATGTTTTCTCCTCATTAGTGTCAGCGAAGAGTAGGAAGAGCCCAGAGTAGAAGGGGATCTTCACAGGAGCCAAACACAGAGAAGAGTCTGCTCTGTGGCTTGCTCTCTGCTTCATCACAAACATAGCAAATTGATGATTCCAATTGATTTGCTGGCTTTTAAATAGCTGGGTTAATGAAAACTGGATACGTACACCTGAGGTCAGAATTTGTCCTCTGCATTTTAAAACAATGCCAAAAGTTTGCTCAATAATATTGAGAGTTGGTCCACAACATTGTACTGTCCAGTGATACTTAAAAACTATTATCTCTGTTGGAAACAGTGACAACACATGGGAGGAAGCGTCACCATTTTACGCTTCTTTCCAATAACCACTTTTCTTAGGTTGGTACATTTGTCATATTAAAATACATCACACCTCTCAAACCAGTGCCAGAGGTCTGCACAAATGAATAGTCATACGCTCACATCATTAATAAAGATCATAGGAATTCTAGGAGCTCTGTTATGTGTACAAGGAACGCTGTATTTGCTGAAGTACTATGCATGTCATGTTATCCCTCAGTGATTCATAGATCACGTGGAAAAGAAACAGGTTTTGCAAATCATGCTATTGAAAAAAGGATAAGTGATGAATTCTATGTTTATACTACTAAAGGGAAATTTGCAATCATGATACAGCAATGGTAGAAGGGGTATATGTGTGATATATTGGCCAGCCTTGACTGTGACTGTTCCTGCAATGTAAGAATTTCTTTATCCAAGGACAACTACTTTCACCTTCCCATCTGTCCTGTGAATTTTTTAATGTCTGAGACAGGTGGCCTGTTGGAAACCTAAAACCCTGCGGGTACAAAATATGATTAAAATCTGATGTTAGGCTCCATGATAAAGAAGAGCTCTATGTTTAGTTGAGAATTTGTAACTAACCTGCAAAAATATGTCAAAGGTAATTTGAACTCTACATAACCAAAATCTTTTTAATTCAAGTTCAGCATATGCTATATCAAAACTTTGCTTACAATCATTTCCCCATAGATCAAATATGTACCTTGATAAATATACATCCTGCTTTCTTTCAGAAAAATCTTTAAATGAATAATTTAATTAAGGCTTCATTCCTAAATATAGCATTAACAACAATAACAAGAAAGATAAATATGTTGAAATGACTATTTAACAACTTACAGAGCACACAATTAATGTATCGTAATAAATTCTTAATCATTAAAACAAATATCTGAAAATTTCTGAAGGCATATAAAAAATTCAAAAGCTGTTTGGTATGTAATCTTGTCCCTTTTTGGAGAAGGGGATGGTGATTTAAGTGGATCTTTGATACTTCCAATTATTCCCCAGCAAAACTGAGCAAGAAGCCTAATTGAAATCTATTTAGAAGATATTCAGAATCTGCACAGAGTTTAAAAGTTTGGCATAGAATACTAAGTGCTGATTTCTGCAGATAATTAAAATTTAAAATGTTAAATGATTTATCTTCTTGTAAATAATTAAGGGGATTTTAAAAAGGCAAGCAAGAAAATGTGGTATGTGACTATATTGTGTACAGACAATTTGTATTTGTCAGAAATGGTACATATTACATAAAGACTAGAGATTTCAGTTTTTTTGTAATGATGTGGTATAAGAAGAAACTGAAAAAATTCAAAAGAATTCTAACAGATTTAAATATATTCAGTTAAACACAACTAAAGCTGATTTACATTCTGGTCTAATACATTATAAAACACATGAAAAAGGCCCTGTGAGGCAAACGTGATAGATGACTTTTCAGTGATATCAAAACCAAAGACACTGAAACTTATCTATGAAATATTGTTCCAGTGCACCCTTAGTTAAACCTACACTTGCAAAAGAGTCTGCAACATCCAGAGTGTGATTCTCAGGCTAATGACATTTAGCACCTGTACAACTGTATAACTCCTCTAACATCTGAGCTACTTCTGGTATGCACTGGAGAACAGGATCAAATGCAACATGGTAATAGGGTCATCACCACAGATGTGGAAAAAAATTCAAAGTTAGAACCTTTACTTTTATCTGACTTTTTGTGTGATTTTATAAACATTCAAGAATCAAGTTCTCAAAAAGGGAACTGTGGAATTCATTAATTGTTTGAAAAGAGTTTTAGAAGTAATTTATGTAAGCTTATTTTGTTCAAATAGCGACACATATAGTTCCACTTGCTCCAGCAATGGAACGGATGGCTGGAAGATATAAAGAGGACCGTCCCACCTTCTCTCCCTCTCCCAGCATCTGCTAGCATGGCCTGCAAAACATCTATTCCATATTTTCTGATGTGTGATGATCATGTAGGGCTATATCCTCCTTTGATATGCATAGGAAACATTCTATTTGATCATGATTACTTTGAAATTCAATATTTGTACTATTTTCCACTTTTCCTTGCCCCATAACTTACCCATAATTTCTTATGTGATGATTTTTGAACTGAAGTTCAGTTCAATTGTTGGAACATTCCTTTAGCAGCATGTGCATGATCACACAACTTATTTGTTAACAATACAGGTATCTAAATTATGTACCAAAACCCACATGCCCTGTTTCTGCTCTTGTACTATGCTAGCTCTGCATTTACACTGCATAGTTGAAATAACATACTTCGGGCCCATACACAGGCAAAGGTCTCAGTGAAAGGCCAGAATTCTTAAAATGGCAAAACTAGCTGATTTTCTTCTTGAAGCTGAAAAGGTTAGAAAGGATGTCTGGCTCAACTGAATCTAACAGAAAATGGTCCTGAGAAAATGGGAAAGGACTACCCAGATCCAAGATGGAATTCAGATTCAGAGAGCATTAACCAGAATGCTTTTTATTCTCTGCTGTTGCTATTAATAACAAATTTACAATAATGAGACTGTTGGTATCACTATTCTCCCAAGAATCAAAATCAAATGCAAAATCAATTCTTTGCACAAACGTGGAAGGAATAATAACACTATTTCCTCACCCTGAAAAAGATGCCAATTATTCATGCAGAAATCTAGAATCATGGGCAAGAGCAACAGTCAGGTGACAGGAGATAACAGATGATGCAGAGAGGATAAAACTGATGGCTAGCAAATAATTATTCCCTGCAAAGACATTGCAGAACATCCCAACATGAGATCTTCTTATATAAATAATTTTAAGTCATCCCAAGAACTCCCAAGATGAGAGAAATCAACATACTGGGGGTGGGTGATGTGTGGAAATAAAACCCAGAATAGGCATAAACTCTCATATACTCAAAGCCTTAAGTACATTCAGCAACAAAAAGCTCAGTATGAAATTGCTTAAACAGTAAGTCCTTCCAGATAGGCAATGGCACATGGGATAAGTTCTGGGAAATACAGACCACCTGCAATTCCCTTCATCTTCAATATACAGCATAACTCGAAGTGAGAGCTGCAGGTGTTCAATTCCACTTGGTATTAGCCTCTGAGCATCGAGAAAGTACTAAGACAGCCAAGGGGGAAAAAAAAAAAGGATCAAAATGTTTGGGACTTTCTATTGCTATTCACATTTCACTTTGTTACAGGAAATGCAAGACTAGGAATGTATTATTTATGTAGAGGCAAAAAGCAAACAAGCTTATTTATGTCACAGAAACTGTATTATATAACTTTTTTAAGAAAACACACAGCTGCAGTTTTGAAGGAATCAGAGAATACCTCCTGAAGTTTCAAAGGCCACTATACCTTCCTGCCAAGCCCTGTCCAAGAGAGCCCTATTATGCACCTCCTTTCTCACAAAATTAATTCACTTGGGTTAGCAAGAGGACAAAATGAAATTCTTAGTCTTCTGTAGCACCACACAAACTACATGTACAAAAGCATACCCTCTACCTTAGCTGAAAAAGCATAGTATGCTACAATGTACACGTCTACATAAGAATCACGAGTATATTTTACTAGTCATTTTGACGGAGGTGATCCTGCCCCTCTACTTCGCTCTCATGAGACCTCAATTGGAGTGCTGTGTACAGTTCTGGTGTCCTCAGCATAAGAAGAACGTGGAACTGTTGGAGTAATTCCAGAGGAGGGCCACAAGGATGATAAAGGGGCTGGAGCACCCGCCGTATAAAGACAGGATGAGCAAGTTGGGGCTGTTCAGTCTGGAGAAGAGAAGGTTGTGAGGAGACCTCATAGCAGCCTTCTAGTACCTGAAGGAAGGCTGTAAGGATGCTGGGGATGGACTCTTCATTAGGGACGGTAGTGAGAGGACAAGGAGTATTGGGTTCAAACAGGGGAAGTTTAGATTGGGTATAAGGAAGAAGTTCTTTACTCTGAGGATGGTGAGGCACTGAAATGCATTGTCCAAGGAAGTTGTGAATGCTCCATAGCTGGCAGTGTTCAAGGCCAGGTTGGACAGAGCCTTGGGTGACATGGTTTAGTGGGAGGTGTCCCTAACCATGGCAGGGGGTTTGGAACTAGATGATCATCAGGTCCTTTCCAACCCTACCTATTCTATGATTCTACTGAGAACTTGCGAAGCAAATATCTTTTTTGTCCACATTAATTTCATCTGTGAATATACATATATGTATGTTTTAGTGCTATCTGCTATACATTAAAAGAAAAAAGAATGTGTAAAAAATATTTTGGATACAAAATATTGAAAGTAGACCATGCATTAGAACTTCTAATTGGGAGGCAGAGTACCAATAGATTGGGTTTGGATGCATGTGTTTAGCTGTGAAAACTAGAGATGTGAAAACCACTGCTTGTCAGCTACTTTCTGTAAAGAAAAAATATTTTGCAGACCATTTATAAAACCAGGAAAGCTTCTCAGATATTGTTGACATACCAAAAATGACAAAAAGCCCAAAGCCTCCAGCATACATAGCATCAGTCAGTGGAAGCAGGTTTTAGCATTACATGAAGGATTTTATGACCGATTATCAAAAAAACTCAGAATTGTTTTAACTATCTGATTCACACCCTTATTCCTAGAAATAATGAGTTACTATCAGAACCAGCAGTTATCTACAGTTTCAGCAGCACTGTAGAGCAGCATCCTTTACCTCTATTAATATCCCCCAGTGACAAAACAGCAAAAAACCACATGACAACTTCCTCATTTTCTTAGCATGCAGCCATCGCGCTGCTAGGCCGTTCACCACGTACCCCAGAGCATGTCAGCATTAAAGACCCAGAGATGGCTAGCATGCTGAGTGGGTTTACAGCAGATCACTTCTAGAATTTCAGGCTGCATTTGGCCTTAGTCAGTAGCTTTTTCTATTTCCTTCATCAACTTCAAAATGCAGCTGCTCCTAAAAGCTTTTACAGTCTCACTCTCTTTTGTCCTGTGCTCTGCTCAGCTTCCCCAGATCGCCTTCCAATTTCTCTCCTCTTGCAAGACAGGAAATGAATAAATCTATGCTATCAGCAAAGAGAAAGGTTTTAATTCTTGCTGGGTGCTTGGTGCCTGTAAGACTGTTCAGAAGTTTCCAGGATTTCTGAATGGTGTTCTGACTTATTTTTGTAAGCCAAGTAAAAGTAACAGTGAAATCTGAAGTGGAAGTGCACCCTGAAGAACAGAGGAATTCAGTGACCGCCTACACTGCTAATAACAACATTTGTGGGAGAAGCAAAGAGATTTACACCTCAAAAAGCAACACACTCTCATTAAGGACAAGGCAGCCAAAATGCAACAGCAGAGGAAGACACTCTTCCCCTGAAAGAAATGTCCCGGCAACCATCCATCCATAGGGTGGTCCGAAAGTTCAGAGGATGGTCAGAGACGCTTTAGACAATGTCCGCTACTGTTCTTGCTCTGGCAGCACTGTGTGGAGCAAAATATTGCCAAAAGCACAACACTACACTTTCCAAGCTTCATTTCTTTTTTTGTGCTGCCTAGATCACATATTTCCAAAAGCATGTACTGTTCTTCTTTGTTGCTGCCTACATGTGTGTAAGTCATTTACTAACATCTGAACAAAGTATTAGCATCTAAAAATTCATAACCACTTTAATTTAAATGGGCACTTGTGCTCTGATAGGCCTCATTCATTTGATTGCGGTCCAAAGATACTACAATGAACGAAAACCACACAGTATGCGGTCAAAAAAAAAAACCAAACAAACAAACAAAAAAAAAAAAACCCAAAGGTCCAAGACATTATATAGACCAAGTGTTCAGGCTGACATTTGAGGGGTTTGTTCAGTTATTTTTTAGCTACATTGTAAATGTATTCGTGAAAATGTATCACAAAGCTTAGGAAATCTTGGTGGGGGAGCAGGGGGACCATAGGGAAATTTCTTGTTTAAAAGTTTTTAGCATGTAAAAATGAAGCACTGTACAAACATCTACTTGGGCAAGGGCAGAAGAACTAAAGAAATCTACTGGAAAAAGTCATCGTTTCAGGAGGGAAGAGGAAGCCTTATGAAAGGGCTGCAAAAGGTCAGTTTTCCAACATGTCACATACACAAGACTGACAATGAGATCAACCCCTTCTTTTACAACCATTCTTCACAATACTGGAATGTTTGCTTTCATTATAGCTGCACTTTAAACAGCCAAAAGAGGGGGGGGAAATCAGCACTGCTTTGCCTTTTTTTTTTTTAAGCAGGAAAAAAGAAGTTATAATATGATCTGTATTCTCAAGTAATTATTTACTGCAAAAATAAACTGAGAACAACTTCATTTTATATTAACTTCTACTATTAATGTATTTTGTATATGCAATACACACAAAGCTTTCTGCAATAGCTCAACATTTCAAGTCTGCCTTAAATATCTGTAATTTGAAGTAGACGGGTTTCTATGAACTCTATGTGTTTTAATTGGCAGAAACTTTGCATTCAGTTGGCTGACAAAAGACTACAAATACCTCCTATGTCATAATATTTTATTTATCATCCACAAGGGGAAAAGAAGTAAATTAACCTTTTAGAAGCCCAAGTGAAAGGCAAATACTAAGTTTATAAAACTTCTCACATTAAGCCATATTTTTATGTACCATTGGTACTTATATACAGTAAACATTCCATTACATTTTTGAGGGTAATATTTTCAGTTATTTTGAAGAACCACATACATTTCCATCTAACAATATAAATTTTCCTCTTTTGCTCTCTTGTCTTACCTAGTAAAATGGAAACAATTGCTATTTATTTTAAAACAATTACTAATTTGTAGAAAAAAACATCCTAACCAATCACTACTAGCCAGCATGGAATTTGATTCCATATTAGCATATCAAACAAAACAACCATGGGAAGTTTCACACAAATATCAGCCAACCAACTTCAAAAGAAACAGATACATGCCTCCCTTTTTCTTCTCCATAAGCCTACACTCCTTCCTTTCTTTTCTGACACAATAGAAACACATGTCTTCTTCCTATCAAAAAAACCCAAAACTATATTCATATAGAATCATAGGATAGTTTGGGTTGGAAGGGACCTTAAAGATCATCTAGTTCCAACCCTCTGCCAGGTGTAGGGACACCTTCCACTAGACCAGGTTGCTCAAAGCCATATCCATGTAAATATTTACATATTATGTACATTTTTAATATATAGAATTTAACTATTTTTATTTTCCCCATAAGTACTGCCAAAACCCACTTTATTAGTGCACATGCCTCCCTGTAGGACTGATTAGACAAATACAGAGCTATGCCTTATTCTCTTATGTAATAAACATCCTCATCACTCATGTGGGCACTGCGTAAACTGTGCTTTGGTGGTAACTGCAGAGGCACAGAATCTGCTGCTGCTGTACAGTATATCTAAGACTATTAATAGGTTGTTGAAATGCAATCTTGTTGATACAAACTGATACATAACTGGCATGCACTGACCATTATGTTGCCAAGTACACATACCATGACAAGGCCTAGCACACAGACACTAGCAGGTACTGCTGCTGGAGGTAGCAGGGCATGAATCCTACCAAGACAAGAAGCAGCCCCTTGGAGGAGGAAAAAGAACCATCTACCACCTCCCGTCTCTCTCACCAAACCCACTCAGTTCTGCTGAACTCACAGTTTGTTTACTATGTGGTGCATCAAACTGTTCAGGTCTTGTTACCTTGATCTATTTTGTAATACAACATATGCTTATTAGCAAAGATGTCTATTGTTCTTATGTCTATCCTTTGCATTCACCTTGATGACACAGGACACCTTAGGTTTAATCCCTTAGCCTACCCTATACCTACCAAGCCATCTCTCATTCCTCTCAACGTTTAGAATACATGATTTAAAATTGCCATCCGAGTTTCCTGCCCATCTAGACAATCTCCATCTGACTTCTACAACTGCACTCACTGCAGCTCCTCACCAGAATTTCTAACCTCTCCACAGTCACCAGTCTCCCTCTTCTTTTCTCAATCTCTCCCTTTTTCCATTACTGCACCATCCTCTTTCCTACCTCTCTAAGAGCTGCTTCCACATATCTTGCTACAAGCTATCACATTTCAGCTTATACCTAAATCTTTCCCCATTCTTTCTATACGAGATCTCAGAGACCCAAACAGCTAAAAGTGGTTGCCATCATTTTGTGCCTATATTACTACAGCCCCCTTTGTCTGTAAGAAATGTCACCATACCCTCTTTCTATCCATTTAGAAGGTTTCCACAGAAGACTTTCTTTTTTTTCCTTTGGACAAAGTTATTTTAACAATTTAATTTCTAGTGTTTAATTGAAATGTTAAAGCAATATATCTTTTTTCTGCAAAGGACCACTGGTTAATAAATCAGGCTCTTTATATGAAAATGAAGTACCTGTAACTTTCAACAAGCAATGAAAAAAATTTGCTCTTAGTTTTCTGACAGGATGAGAAAACATGGACACAAGACACAGATATCTAGAACAGCATATGGTCTACAAAGCAAGATGTATCAGATCTGATTTCAGGTCCAAGTATCATTTAATCTTAGGTATATGAACAACACATTCAGCGCAGAAGTGACTTCAAAAGCCTCATTCTAGAGCAGCCAAATATTTTCAGTAAAGGGAATACAGACAAGTTTGGCTCTGAGCTGTCCAAATCCAAATGACTGACCAGTATTGGATACTGGAGGGTACAGCAATCTTGAGGCAGTGTACTTCGAAGAACCTTTTCCTATTAACTGCTTTGTCTTTTGACAAAAATAATCATTTTTAAAGGGTAGTTTGTTTTTACTTTTTAACTAAGGAAAAATAATGTTATGTAGCTCTACTTAAAACGAGAATTAGCACCTTATTCTGCATAGCAGCACAGAACACATTACAGCCCCAAAACCACTGAGTTACAACGTATAAAATGTTACTCACTAAAAAAAGAAAAAAACAGACAAGTGAATCTTCAGAAGAGGAGATTAAAGCAAAGAGCATGAGCTTCCTAAACTGAGATAGGCAGCTTATTCCTTAGCTGCTGGGCATAATGGTAAAACCCTCTATCAAACAAGGTTCGTAGTTTTGTAATTGGAACTTGCACTAAGAGGCAGCGAAGAGCACGGAGGCCTGGAAGTGATATATCTCAAAATTAAATCAGGAGATATATTCATGACCTTGACCACAAAGGGGCTGACAGGTCAACTTCACAATCAGTCCTTTGTTTCTGAGTAGCCAATGCAGCGATGCTAGGAGTAGGGAGATACGCTGTCTTTTTTTTGCAAGATATACTTCTCTGGCAAAAGAGTTTTGCTCAAGCTTGGTAATGAGACCACTTTGCAGGACAGTGAGCAAAGCATTATAGTTGTCTAGCTTGGAGGGGATAAAACCCTGAGCCAGCTTCTCAAATAATCAAGGATAAATACAGACAAAGTATGGTTTCATTTTTCAAATGACAGTAGGAAGTCTTAATAATCTGCCCAATGTGATGCTTAAAGGACACTTCAGATTTCAAGAGGAATATGGATGTTGAAGTGGTAATCTTTACTGTGAATGATATATATATAAAGCTACATCAAAACCTGAGGTAGCATTAAGCAGCCACAAAAAGGAAAAACTTCATTTTACTTGAAATTCACTAAAGCAAATCAACATAACTTATATTTTAATGTTTTCCAGGGAACTGATACAGACAATAAAAGCAAAGTTTGGATCTGCTGCTTTAAATAACAAATGAATTAGCATGTCCTCAGCAAAGAAACGAAACCCAGTATCAACCCAATGATTAATCTGGCCCAAAGGCATCATACAAGTGTTAAATGTAACAAGCCAAAACCAGAACTTTCTGAAACATCACATCCAACTATCATAGAATCGTAGAACAGTTTTGGTTGGAAGGGACCTTTAAAGGGTTTTTACTTGACTCCCAACCTACCACCCCACGCCCTCTTCCCCTCAACAAATACAGTGAGCAGCCACATCTTTAACTAGATCAGGGTGCTCAGAGCCCATCCACCATGACCTTAAATGTTTCCAGAGATTGGGCGTCTACCACCTCTCTGGGAAACCTGCCCCAGCATTTCACCACCTTCAGCCTAAAAAATTTCTTCTTTTCTTGCTTATAGCTAGTCTGAATCTGCCGCCTTTCAGTTTAAAACCATCCCCTCTTGTTCTATTGCAACAGGCCCTGCTAAAACATTTGTGCCCATCTCTCTTATAAGCCCTCTTTAAGTATTGCAATACAATTGGATATTGAATACAGTAAGGTGACCCTGAAGCCTTCTCTCCTCCAGGCTCAACAGCCCCAACTCTGTCTTCATAGGAGAGGTGCTCTAGCCCTCTGACCATCTTTATGTCTTCCTGTGGACTTGCTCCAGCAGATCCATGTCTTTCCTGTGCTGAAAGCTGTATGCAGCACTCCAGGTGTGAACTCACCAGCAGAGTAGAGGAGAAGAATCACCTCCCTTGAACTGCCCTGCTGGACATGATTCTTTTCACATAGCCCAGGATACAGCTGGCTTTCTTGACAACAAGTGGACATTGCACTGTTGTACTGGAAGATGCTAAATTACCCTGACAAATACAACACTGCCTGACAAACTCATCAGCTTTGGACCAATTTGAGATGGTGCATGCCAGAAAGCCCAGTATGCTTCTTGCATTCTAAATAAAACACAAGAAAAGTCCTCCAGAGAAACATTTCAGCTACTACTCTTCCAAAAATGAGCATTTACCCAAAATGTTTCCCTATGGATCTGGAAGTTTTATTCAGATTTACAATATGATTACTGTTACCAAGATAAAAGATTCCTTTAGCAACCTTGAAATGACAACACAGTTGACAGCATTGGAAGTCATAATGAAAAAAAATTAAATGAGAATCGAACCAAGAGATGACTTTCAGCACTCTTCCTCACCCTTGCCCCCAGTTTGCCTATATGATGATACCTCTTGAAGACAAATTCAACTCATTATTTAAATATTCTATATAACATTGGGCATAGGTCTGACTGAAATCACTGAGATTGTGCATATATGCAGTCTAAAGATTTTATGTGGGTATCAGTAGTTCAGGGGTTATAGCTGGCAAGGAAAATACTCACCGATGAGAGCAATGATTACCAGGACATAATGTGCCAAGGAAAGCTGCTTTAGCCATGCAGTTTCCTAACGATAATATAACACAATCCTTAGCTGGAGACTAGATTCGGGTGCTAGGGTTGTGGTTTAACAGATACAGAACAGAAATTGTAAAAATGTATTACGATTTGGTTCTTTGCAACAGAGAATCATAGAATTTACAACCATTTCCATTACTTTTCCCTCAGAGCAAGAATAGTTCTTCATTGCTTTCACACATTAAAAGAAATTCCACCTCTGATTTACAATTTATACTAACACACAAATCAAGATGCTGGAATTTACATTTGCAAGCATTTGTAGGTTTCTTGCGGTTTGTGTTTCTTGTGTCTTGCTAAAAACTTGCCACATTGTCTTCCTAAGGAGGAGTTGCAAGAAGTTTTGCTAGATTGGCGTTAACACAGATTAATTTAGGCTAAACACTTCAGAAGAAGCCAGGAAGGAGCAATGAGGAAAGAAAAAGGATTTAGTCTAGCTGACTTTTAATTTCTACTTTATATTTCAGTTTCCTGGTTGTAAAACAGTAGAAGAGGAACACAGTTGAAGATTTATTTATATGTTGTAAAACCAGGACAATTATTACCATCTATTTTGACCTCCAGAATATACAGGTTTTCAGGCTCTGCCAAGCAGCTTGTTTACAATACCTTCTGCTTGAGCTAAAAAAATTGGGGTTTAAACTGATAAAATCTTGACACATAGGAGCTTTGTTTTGTAAAAACAGCTTCAACTTGGTTTAATTACATGCATGTCCAAAACGAGCAATTTTCCCCTCCAACCTTTGTGCTGTATACCTGTGTACCACCTGTTATAGAATGCATAAGATGTATAGAGTGTTCTTAGGTTAACATCTTAGTAAAAAAAAACTAAATGGAGCTTCCTCACATTCTTGCTTGGGCTTGAACTTCTTAGAGTGCTATATGTTGTACATGCTGAAATATTCTGGACACAGCTGATGTTCAACAGAATGAAAAGGAAGAAAATCTGCAATCCTCAAGTGTCCTGTTCACATAGCTATGCAGCTTGCCAAAAATTCTCGTGCACTTTTCAGTATTTACAAGCCATTCTAGGATTCTGTTCTTGATTTCACAGGGCAGTTCATCAGAAGTAACCAGATGACAAATCACAGACTCAAGAATTGTCTACTGACTGTTGGAACAGTCAATTTTGAATAAGTGAAAAGTTGTGAAAAAGCACACATAAAAGTAATTTTTAAAATACACTTTGGCAATATTCATTTGACAGCAGTAACAGCAGATCCAAAAGAAAGTCATTCTCTTCAAAATATACTATTAATAATTTAAAATAACTAAATAAGTACAAAAACTGTCCAGACAGTTGGCCACAGATGGCAGTGGTTAAGAAGTTGTACTGTATCTTGGAGGCTGGTAAGAGCACCACGGAGGTCTGTCATAGGACCCGCATATTTAAAATCTCTACCAGTGACCTGGGACAAGTGTAGCACTGGTCTCCCTTCCGCTGCGGACACGACACCAAACTCAGGGGGGCCAGTTGTGTGCAGGGTTGCCATCAAAAGGAACCCAGATGGGATGGATAAATGGGCAAATAGAAAACCTGTGGGATTGCACACAAAGCCTTGGGGCCACAGGGTCTTGAGTTGAGCATGTGCTCACAGTGTGCTCCTACACAACAGCATCCTGTGCAATATTGACAGGAACACAGACAGCAAATTGAGAGATTATCCACCTATGCTCAGCCCTGGGAGATGACATCTAGATGTTGTTTCCAGCTTTGAGTTCACCAATTCAGGAAATATACTGTTTAGCTCAAGAAGCTCAGTAAAGGACTATTCAAGACGGACAGGAGTCAGAACAGTTGCGCCATGAGCAGAAGCTACAGGCCTGGAGCTAGTTCAGCCTAGGAAGAGAAGTAGAACTTGGACAGGTACTTAAGGGCAGCCAACCAGTACCTATGGGAAGGGCACAAAGAAAATATAGCCAGGCACTTTGCAGTGGTACACGGTAGGTAGTGACGGACAAGACACTTAAGTGCAAATGAAAGAGTTCCAGACAGGATCTAAAAGAAAGCTTTTTCACTGCAAAGACAGTCAAGTAGTACTGAAGGTTACACAGGGGAGGTTTCCAAGACCTGACTGGCAAAATCCCTGAGCAGCCTCACAGCTTACCCTACTTGAGCAGGAGACGGGAGTAGACACCCCCTAAGACCCCTTCCAGTCCAAGCTGTCCTATGATACCACGAACCAGTATCTGTTTCAAACAAAAATACATTGCACTGATATTTCCCATTACATTTGAGTACCAAAGGTTAATTTAGATTTAAGCTATATAGATGATTAGATTCCAAACCCACAAGATTCCTGTATAACACAGATAATGCAATTCTCATACTGATTCTTGTTTGAACTACTGCATGCACCTTAGAAAAACATTAAAACTGATTTTCTCTTTTTGAACTACTGTAGAAAATCTCCCAATAACTGAAGCTGTTTCAAAGATTGATGCAAAAAATGTGAGTCCTTCAAATTCACCTAACAAACTTCCACGTACTGAATCATTACCATTTGCGCTACTTTGTTAGAAAGATAGTACAGACAAACCTTTCCTCTCAACAGAGACCGATATACTCTTGTTACTGTATAATCACCACCCCAGTTTCAAAGTAGACAGAAGTATTTCTGCTCCAAACCACTATCATAAGCATATTAACTTACTCTTTATAACAGCTCCAACCAAATAAACTCTACAATGACTATGGAAATGCAGACATATACATGTATGTTCATATAATGCCATTTCCTTGTCTTATTTTTCTTTCTCAATTCTTGTGCTGAACAATAAAATTCTGTGAAACTGCACAATAATGAGGAAAAAGGCAAATAATTATTTAAAGAGTTGCTGATTTCTACAGGGAATTCTGATTTCATGGTTTTGTGGTGGGGTTTTTTTTGTTCAGCGGTTTTTAATTTTGTTTGCTTTTACACACACATCTCTTAATTTTTTTAGGGCACATCCATCATTTGTTACTTTGGTTTTTACTAAGCCAAGCTTCAAAAGATGCAAAACAAAACCAAAACTCCTCCACAAGCATTGTGAGGTTGATTAACTCTGTATTAAACAAATCCTGAGCTAATTAAACTCAAAGTCAATTCAGCCCATGACAGAAGGTTATTACCTCATAAACAGGATGTACTTTAAAGTTATTAATAATACACTAACATTGCCTTTTCAAAACCTTTGATTAACAAACAAGTGAAAATTAGCATCTGAAATTCTGTTTGTACAGACTGCAGATCAGATTATGTAAATTTCTAAATCTCCGTTTTTCCAAATGAAAAGGAAGCATCTAGCAACAGCTGTACAAGTGAGGAAACAGTACGTATATGGGGCCCAATCCTGAGCAAATTCAAACTTCACTGAGACCTATGAAGTGGCAACGAGGCAATGTATTCAATCCATATTCTGCCCTATCATAAACCATGCAACCAACAATAAAATATAAATATGAAGGATATAACCCCTAATAAGGAATATCAGAATGACATTTTAAGTGCTAATTTTTAAGTCACCTAAATTCCTTCATAGTTAATTTAGAAATACACCCTTCATATCAAAAGGTAAGATTCAGTGGATGAATTAAGCAGAACAAAAGCAAGCCTTGCCCTTTTTCCCAACAAGCTTAAGCTGCACACAGAAATAAAAATATAAACCCAACACATTCTCTTCTAAAAATGGCTGATAACACTGGTATTTTCAGAAAAAATGATAAATAACTTCTGAACAAAATGATTCAGTTTCTCTAGACATCAGTAATACAAGTCCACAGCCTCAAGACATTTTATGTACAACTAAGAAAGGGAAGGAGCCAGACAGATAAAAAGTCACACAAGACAGCTTTTTGTTCTCTGTTTCTTATGTATCATTGTTATTTAGCATGATATCTGATAGCAGGAAGACAAAATGCTACAAGTAAAAGTGTTCCGTATTTCTAAACGCTGAAAAGCTATGTATATTATTTATAGAATTGCACAGTATATGTTTATAAAATGCACATGCTAAATGCTTCTAATTAGTATCAAATGGAACTAAGAACTGTTGTATGTATGTCAGTCACATATGTAAACACAGACTTCACCCAGGGATTTCACGTGGAGGAAAAGTGTCCTTGTCCCAGAATGCTGCCTGCCATCTTACATATCCCTTAAAGTCCTCAGACTTCAAATAACATACAAACTTCATGTCTTTCCTTGATACAACACCCTTGGAGCCAAAGAGGCTTCTAGGTCAAACTCCTTGAGTTCTCCAGAATGCAAAATTAATCAGGGAGGAAAAAAAAAAAAAAAGTAAAAATTAACAAAATTGCCAGCTGAATATAAAAAAAATTATGAAAAATAGCCATTATTTAAAAGAAATGAAACACCAATCATTAGTAAAATTCTTTCAGGAAAAACACAACATTTGATAGAAGGTGCTGAGGCACATGAAAAACAACAAGGTGCTTGGTGACAGCCAGCATGGCTTCACTAAGGGGAAATTCTGCCTGACC
>JAOEHY010030121.1:0-14298 GCA_025447955.1 Psilopsiagon aurifrons | reverse complement strand
GGGGGGAGGGCTGAGCAGAATGGAGATGGGAGCCTGGTACTATCCCAGCCGCACTGACCTTCCTCTGTGCTATTGAATGGGGAAAGCTGGGAAGTGAAGCAAAGGCATGGCTGCATCTCCAGACCTTTTTCTCTGTGACGAGTCCGCCTCACTTCTTTGGCTACTTCACCTCGCCCTGTGGAAGCGCTTGGTTTGGGAACGTGTGCTTGGCTTTGGGGGACATTCACCCTGGATGCCTTCAGGGAGGTAACAGGCTCCCCCATTTGGGTAAACGGTGTTGGTGACAGAGGTAGGTTGTATGTCCAAGAGACAAGGAGGGTGACCTTTAGGTCAAGTACCTGTGTCTGGAGAGCCCGTGATAAATATTGTGCAGTGGGAACAATGGGGCTATAATAGAGCTGCCACCAAAAAGGCGGCAGGCAAGGAGGCTACCGGGGGAGCGGTGAAGTATTTGTACTTCAACCTGATTGAAACGTCGACTAAAAATCAATGCTGTTGACTAGTGATAATTCAGTGTTCTCTTGGTGCTAAGGAGCCGGGTGCGTAGGGATGCGCTCCGGCGTGAGAGCCGGGATGAGCGGTCCGGGTGCGGCACCGAGTCGGATGCGTTATAGGTCAGCCCTTTATTTGTTTCATCACGACTTTTACACAGTTGTCGTGTAATTTATGGCTGCTTTCACGTTGTCAAACATTTTCATAGCGGCTGCTTCTTCACACACTCCTGACACAAACACGGCTGCTTTAAAGGCACTGTATTGTTTCCTAATCTGAGAGGAGGACTATAAAACATCAAATTACACTATCTTCAGGCTAATCTAAATGCACTACAGATTGAAATCAGAGCTCATTTGTCCCTGATGCAAATTATTAAGTTCTAATTATAAATATCCATTTAATTACACCATACATTTTTATTCTGCAGACCTTCTCAGCAATTCTGTCCGAGATACAGTAGATGTATAGGAGAAAATCTGCAGTAATTAATGTGCATTTCCTAAATAATAAAGAACAAACACGAGCCACTTTGTTCATGGATGACATATCCTCGGCGCACACATTTTTAGCTCCCCGTGTCGCGGCGTCAGACGCTGAATGCTAATTCAAAAACAAATGGAAAAGACAAAAAGGAAAAGTTTGGGGGGTTATTTCCCTTCCCTGGGTGTGGGAAGAGCTGGGTCCTTCAACACCTTGTGCCTTCCCTATGCGAGGGAGAAAGGTGGCTTGGGGAAGCATGGCGTTGAGTCTCTTGTCCCTGATTTGGGGAGGTGCTGGTCCTGAAGCCCCCTTGTACTGGAAGCCCCCCAAATCAGATGCATCTTGCAGGAAATCTGCAACTTTCTGCTTTAACTTTCTGGTTTCATGCCCAACAACAGGTCACAAAAGCCCCTCTTGAGCAGCGGTAGGATGCCTGTGGTCCTCTCCCTGCTGCTATGCTCATGCCAAACCCAAGGGCAGGGGTAAACATGAAGGAAAGCATCTGCTGGGGCAGTTCCTACTCGGAGTAACCCCAGGCATAAATCTCAAGCAGCTTCCCTGCAGCCAGGAGAGTCACTTGGTAGACACAGCAGCGTAAAGGGGCCTGGGATCAACCTGTTATGGTTATTTATGGTCAGATTAAGGGAGAGCATCATCTAAGAGCCACTGAAGTCTAGGAAAAACCTCAGCATGGCAGGCATCAACTGGAGCCCGGATGTAAGTGATGTCTGTCAGCATCTTGTGCGTGTACCCATATACATATATGGGGTAAAAATCTGACTTCACGGCGGTTAATGTGAGCATTACCACAGGCTTCATTGCACTCTGCGTTTATACCCATATTTGCATCTGCTTTCTGGGTGACAGAGTAGGCTTTCTGGAAAGGATACTTGTTATGGTATCAGTAATTATAAGCAAAAATTAGCTTTGATTTTTCCTCAGACGTAGATTGCACTAAAGCTCCATTCATTTTGTCAGTTAAGATGAGGGGCTGCGGCAGTGTCCTTAATCCCCAGTTACTTTGTCCTTACTCATTGTGTTAATTTCACCTCAGACTTCGTCCTAGAATCACAAGGCACTAGGAAGAAAATCGTCAAGTGTAAAAAGTGCTGGTAGGAGCCCAAGGACCTTGATATAAAGAAACCAAACAAAAGCCAAACCAGATTTCCTGAGTAAAAGGATAATTACCTTGGCTTTTCAAGCAGCAGTATCTGTTTTGGAATGATCAGCTTGTCTTTTTGTTTTTTCTTCCCTGAACCACAGTTACTGCACTGCTTTGAAACATGGTTTTTATTGTCATTCCCCTGTAGTGCTGTCACCATACAGATAATACTGTGTCTTGTCATATCTATTAAGCGGAAACTTAAACTACAGCCTAATGTAGCAGTTGAATGGTGAGCAAGCGTGTGAGGGCTTTAATTCCTGCATGATCTGCTCTTACCTTAGCAGTTTCTCTCCTGTAGTTATTGTCTGGAGTAGGAAGTAAACTACATATCCCATCACCCATACTGGCATTTTGCAGCTCAGTAGTCTAAATCTACTCTTATTACTCCTATTATTATTATAATACCCTACAAATGCATTGGTTGCTGTATTGCTCGTGTATGGTAGGATGCTCTGGCTTGGACAGGCTTGGCTCACTAATGGGGTCAGTCGTGTCAGTGTGTGATGTATGGATTGTGTTTACTGTGGCATGTTTTGTTTGGGAGCAAGGCTGTGAGAGCGGGGCACATGATGAATGAAGATACTTCATGGTCCCATGCTTGTCCCTGTGGTCACAAGTCTCCAGTGCAATACAGAGCTTCTTGTGATTAGTCTGGTGGAAGGTGTCCCTGTCCGTGGGAGAGGGTTGGAATTAGATGATCTTTAAGGTCCCTTCCAACCCAAACTAGTCTGTGATTCTGTGTGGCTCTGTGATGGAGAGGTATTTATGTGCTCGTAGTGGACTTGAGGCTTTAGGTCTGTGGCTGAACTTGAACGTGTGATTGTCCACAACTTTGATAGTTTTGGTTAAAGCTCTTATGTGATGCAAGTAGATGCTTGCAATTTGTTATGAAAACCTGGGATGTGTGTGAACCATCTAGTTTAATAAGTTGCCTGGCTGAAATACGGGTCTATTTTCTATATTTGGGCCTCCATGTGTCAGTTGGGTGATCTTCATTACCAAAACACAAACAGCCAAATAGATGCATGTGTGGTGGGGAACCCAAGTGATGAACACATTCAGAGGTTTTCCTTAGCCTCCAAGATGCAAGTAAAACATCAGTCCTCTTAGAAATCAAGGTTGTCCTGATGTCTTCATGGGCAAGCTGCAGAGGTGGAAGTCATGGCTATGGCAAGGATGCCTTTGCTCTCCAGGCAGCTGCCTCATCCCTGCAGCAGAAGTCCTCGCTGGTGTCTCCCATGAGTCCCACTTTCCCTTTTCCCCCCTGGGCCTCCACTTAAATGGACAACCCTGGTCTGTACAATGTTCTTCTTGCTTATTTTACCTCCTGAAAGAGACGGGCTCCAACAAGCTTTTACCCACCGAGTCTACAGAGAGAACAGGCAGGCAATTTTTGTTTCAATTTAGGTGTCTCTCGGGAGCACGAGTTCCAGAGGCTGATCAATAGGGCTTATTGTAGACCTCACTGTCTCTAAAAGCACCGTGACCTTATCCCGTCTAAAAATAGCATTTGCTCTTGCTGCCTGCAGAACCTTGACCTGTGAAAACCCATTTGGAGCGTAACTGACATGTGCACTCAGCTGTGCATCCAAGACCCTTGCAAGCTGTGGGAGATAGCTCCCTGTGATCCTTGTAGCCCTTATTGGGAGGAAGGAGAGTGGGAGGGGTGTGGGGGGGAAGAGTGCCCTGCTCCCTTGGGAATCCCAAGGTGGATGACAGCTTGTCTTCCCCAGGTCCTGTGCAAGTGCTGCTCTGGCCATGGGCAGCGGGATGTGATCACCTCTGAGCATCCATCCCCTTGCACGTAAGCCCGAGTACACATTCACACCAGCGCCCTGTACCGAGAGCATCCTTTCCATGAGATGTGGCTTTGCTGTTTCTGCTGGGATTGTTGCTGCGCCCCAGCAGCTTTGGGAAGAGCTGCTCTGGAAAACATGATCTCCTTGTCTTCTAAATGGCTCTTCTTAAGGTTGAACAAACTGATGCACTGGAGAGGCTCGAAGAAGCCATCACGTGCTTAGTGCCTATGGTAACATATGGCAGAGGCGAACCCTCTTGCACATCCAGAATGGGCTTATTTGGTGTTTTCAATGCAGATGAAGACCCTGCAAACCCTCCATATCCACTGTGGCCAGGATGCCTGGCAAGGGTTAACCAGCCTCCCCAGTGAGCAGGGTCTGGTGAGCAAGGTCTGGTGCAGAGCCTCTGGGAGATGAAAAGGGATGCAGCAATGATTGCAGAGCTGTAAAAGGTGGCATTCTGTTCTCCCGCTAACAAAAGCCAGGACTATTGCTGCCTCTGAGCTTGAAAGAGAGGTCACTGGTGGTATTAGTGCCGCTAATCACATAAGGGGCCGGGTGGGCTCGTGTCTGCTGCTGGTGGGGCTGAGATTGGCCACCCCGGGCTGTTCCCAGGCGCAGGTTCCTCTTTGGTTACACAAAATGTCTGCTCCTGCTCTCCTAATGCATAGGCTATTATTAGCTGGTGTCACTCAGTTATCTGAGAGTGGCGCTTTTAGCTGCCATCTAAGTGCCTGACGCTTGGGTTTACAGCAGATTCAATTAAATTTTAGGCTAGTTTGGCTTTCCTGGGAGTAGACAAAAGGAGCAGCTGCTGGGGAAATGTAATCTGGCACCGGTGAAGGTGGAGAGCCTTAGCTGGCCTTCCCTTCCACCCGGGATTGGAGGGTCTTGACATGCAGGGTACCTATAGCACCATCCCTTGGTGCAGCATGGGCATCCGCATCTCAGTGCCAGCCCCCTGTCCCTACCAGCCAAAGCGTGTTGAGACGGACCAGTTGGCAAGCGCACACACCAAACTGGTGCTTATCTTCAGAGTGTCTGTCCAAACACTGTAGTGCAAAGCCCGTGACAAATATTATTTACTTATTGATGGGTCTGTTGGTGCAAACAGCCCTTTTTGCTGCTGGGCATGGTTTTGTCTTACTTATGTTTGGCTGAAAAACAGCATGAAGATTCTGCACAAGTTTATTCTGCCTTAAAAGTGGGATAGCCATGAGTATAAAAAAGAGGTGGTAGGAGACCTCTCCCCAACATCCTCTGCTTGAAAGGCATTCTTGGACATCAGATCTAATATCACCTCTGTCTTTAAAGTTGGATTGATAGGGATCAAAGACACCTCAAAGACGTGGCTGGCCCTGCTCCAGATCTGCTTTCCCAATAATCTTCCTCAAGAGGGTAAGGGGAAGAGCAGGCCAGTAGTCAGCAGGGCTGTTTATGTCAAGAGATACTTTTCTCTCTAGCAGGATGATGCTGTTCCAGGGCACCTTGCTCCTTGAAGTGAGGCATCAGAGCAGTCATCACCCCAAAACCCTGGTTGGTGGGGCTTCATGCGGCATGAGAGCAAGGTTCAGGCCAGAGCTGGTGGAGCAGCAGCTTCTCCACATGTTGTGTTAAGCTGTGTGGAACTAGCAGGGGAAAGCAGATGTTATAAGGGTAACTGTTAGATTAAACCACTTGTATTTATTGGTATCTTCTCTTAGGGGTTTGGGGTCAGCAACTGGCATAAGCAAATGGCATTTTTCCTGTCTATCTTGTCACTTACCGATCTGTTTCCCGTTAAATCCTGCATCCTGTTTGTCACCATCCTTCCCATTTCATTGCCTCCCAGTGCGGGAGAATCTCTCTGTCTGTGGTTTGTGTGCAGGGTGCGTTTCAGGGGAGCGTGTACAGATGCTGTATAGGTGTCTGCACCTATGGAAAGAGGTATGGTCATGGGGACTCTGGAGGCAAGGTTTTTGTGGGCAAAGGGGAAACATCTCTTTGGTTTCTCTGCTTTGGTTCGAGCCAGGCAACTCTGATTAACTTTGAATTCAGCACCTCTGAGGTCAGGATGTGGTGGGAGAAGGGACAGAGCTGTGATGCAGGTTCCAGGTGAGGCTGGTTGCCCTTTGAGGACCATGGCAAGTTGTAGCCCTCATTGAGCAGCCCATAGGGATGTGCAGCGAGTCTGGCCAAGTTTACATCTGAGTCTTTCCCTCATTCTCTGGGGGACTTGGGGAGAGTCACACATAATTCAGCGTGGTATGATGTTTGTTTAGTTGCAGAGGTAGGATTCGGTCTTTAATTTCAGCACATGGTAATGTGTTCATCTGAAAAACGAGGACCATTTTTTGTGTGGGTAATTTGTTTCTATGCAGTTTTCCCCTCTGAGTTCTCTGTCAACCAAATGGAGAATTTGTTTTATGTCCTACAATAGTTGGGATATGGACCTCCTATGAAGGGGAGTTAGGTTTAAATACTAATGGCAACACAACAGTTTGACAGCCTCCATTGAAAAGTGGTTATCTGCTTGTCTTAGTTAGATTTTTATTTAACATTGGGGCAAGATCAATTTCACTGCACAGGTCCAAGGTTTTATATGGGTTTACGGGCACATCTATAGGTATAACTCACCTCTATGTTTTGCAACAAGTGGATAATGTGTTTTAATCGTCCAGAGTGACCAACAGTAGCATTGCTTTATGATGTGTGTTGTTAGGATGCAAAACCCTCCTTGGCAGTGGTATTTAGTGAGTGTGGGAGTTAGGAGGAGGATTTCAAGGAGTGCTGGCCATGCCGCTCTCCATCCTGATGGGAATGGCCTGATGGGGATATCCAATGTGTCTGCCAAGGAGCTGTGCTGGCCTGGCTTTGGGAAGAGTGGTATCTGCTGCTCTTTCTAAGGCTCTTGGAAACTCAGTTTTTGATTCCAGAACTCTCAAATTTACATTAGACATTGGGGCTACAGGATGCACATAACCCATCAAATTCGAATCATGTTTGCATAATTCACACCTCATGTCTGAAGGGAGGGAAAAGTGAAGTGTTTCTTTAAATTAACAAAACCCCTTTAATTACTTCTACGTACTGAAATAGGAGAGAAAGACATCTCGTTGAGTTTTATTCTTTGTATATTTGCTTTTGCTGTTGTTTCGAAAAAACTCTGTGATGTATTTGTTAGGATCTGGCAGAATCTGCTAATTTTCAGAGCTATCACAATGATGGCAACATAAAAACTTGAGGCCAGAAGTGGGGCCAACACCTTATTTGCAAGCGTTCACATTTATTTTGGGTGCTAACGCTGCTCTGCTAGCAGAGGAATATGGTGTTCAGCATAATCAGAGTATGAAAATTTGGCCCTAAGCAATCACTTCTGCTGCATTAGGGTCAGATTGCGGAGCCTTTACTCATCCTGGTAAGTATTTATTAACCTTCAGAGAACAATGGCTGTAATGAGATTACCTGGGTAAGTGCTTATCCCGTCGGGAAGGAAGTTGTGGAGCCTGGACCCACTTGTGTTTTAAGAGAGATAAGGAGGGCTCTTTGCTCTGCAGGTCGCTTTCTTACCTGTGCTGGCTAAAGGGAAGGTGCCTGGCAGGGCTGGAGGGCAGCACCATGGGGCTGGCCAGGAGTTAAAGCCTTTAGAAGCGGTGGTTTAGCTGTGTGTTGCCTTTCCTGGATTAGCCACGCTGAGATGGGGGAAAAGAAAGAAAGGAAACAAAAAGAAGTCGGTGTTTGAGTGACGTGAACAAAGTAATTGACTATCAGTATCAAGAATTACTGCACAGCCATGCAGGGGACAAGTCAGAACATACCTTGACAAAACCCTGCAACAAAGGGCTGCCCAAACACACCCTTGAGTCTCAGGAACTGTAAATTGAGCTTCAATCCCAATGAAATCCTTTCAGGCTTTGTGTATGGTTTTGTATCTCGTCGCAGCGATTCGGTGCCGCACAGGAGGTGACTGAAGCCTCCAAAATGAAGCAGCAGGGCCCGTGCTCTGCTGAGCACTGAGAGCAGTGATTTGTGTTGGTTCACAGCAAAGTGGCTTTAGCCTTTACAAATCACGCTGGATTTCTCTGCTTCCCACCTCGTTTTCCCACCCAGCTCTATGTAGTTTTTAGGGCTCCTGGTCATCTTTTAGTGCCTGTTTTTCTCACAAGGGAGGAACAAAAAGGTGACCTTGTACCCTGCCATGTGAGTGCAGTGATCTTTCTATGAGCAGCTCCACACCCTTTTCTTCCTACAGGTTAGAGACACATTTTTGGCACTGGACACGGTAAGCGTTCCAACATGTTTTTAATCTGCAGCTTTCACGTCTGTAAAGGTCTGGTGTGTCGCGGCTCTGGTTGCTCGCACGTATTTCAAGGTACCCTGAGTAGTGCAGTGTGCGGGTGAAATACCGTGGCACAGATTTAATCTGTTGGTAGGAGTTTGTTCTGTTTGTTCTGCCTGTCCTTTGATGACGCTTTCTGTGTCCTCGGCTTTTTCCCTGTGACACTAGGTGCCTCTCCTGGATTTCCAGGCTGGTGAGAGGCCGGTGCTAGCACCCTGTGATACTTCCTGCGTTTATTTCTGACTGCTGAAATCACTCAATCGCATTTGCTGGGCCTGCAAAGTGAAATAAATGTCTTTGGTTGTTCATTTTCTAACCAGCAGCGTGCGCTTGAGTGATGAAACACAGTGCTGTAATCCATGGAACTCTTTTCTATTGGCTTGGATCAGGCTCCGAATTCAGATTTCATTCCTTCCCCATTTGCCTGAGATTTCCACCTCTCTCCTCTCCAGGTGGCATCACCACAACCCAGATTGAACCAGAGCTGCTTTCTCAGTTGTCTTCTCCTGTGGGCAGAGCTATAGGAGCAAACCCCCATGAGGGGTCTCCCAGGTGCAGGCTGTGGCTGTCAGATGATGCTGAGATGGATGCATCTCACCTCCTTTTGTGTTTTACTCCAGTGTGCTGAGATGAGAACAGTGGAGTGGTGGGTGGGGAGGAGGGAGGAGGAGATGGATGATCCCTCTCATTGTGGGAAGATTCAGCGGTTGCCCTTGGTCCTTTCGCCTCCGCGGGGCCATGTAAGAGTTACAGCATTTTAGACATTTCTCGACGTGTCAGCTTCGGAGCACCATTAGGAAAAGACTAGATGAATGACCAAAACGTAGGGGCAAAATAAATTAGGCAGTTCAGAAGCTGCAAACAAGTCATTTGTGGGGAATAACGAAAGCTTGTGGTTGCGAGGCAGCCCCTTCTCCAGGCCACTGCAGCAGAGTTTATAAATCAGGGTAACAAAACAGGAGCCCTTATTAGGCCTGTGTGACATTAAAGGTGCATTTAGCTACCGTGTCTAACACTGTCTGCTATGAAATCAGACAGATGCTCTCACTATGTTGCAGCTCGCCTGGAGGTGATGGCTGTGCCTTTGGGACTGGGTCAAACCTTCCTTGAGTATTATGTTCCATAGGTTGAAGCCATGTTTTTCCCCATTTGCAGCTCTTTGTTGCTCCATCCTCCTCTCCCTGTCTAATATCCCTTGCCCCCACTCTCCTTGGTGTAGCAGTCGTGGTGCCCAGCACATCCCCTTGGAGCACTGGCACCTCCCGTTCCCTATGATGCTGCCTGTAGGATCCCTGGCTATGCTGAAACGCTCCCAGTTATGCACATCATCCAGGGAAACCTAACTGGCTGGTGCTGGTGCTCATAAGCGAGTAGTATTATATTACCCCATATAAATGTCACATTAATGGAGCATTATAACCAAAAGATGCTCGTAGATCACTCTAAACCGTTTTAGGCATCTGTTACGCTTCCGTCACCTGCTCTTCACCCATTCATTTGTGTTTGGGATGGGAAGGATGCTGTCAGGAGAGCCTGGAGAGGATGCAAAAGGAGGTGAGAGCAGCCCAGGTCCGTGCTGGAGGCTCCACTGGGGTGAAGCCCAGCTCCACTGGTCCGTGTTGGCCGTGCCGGAAGAGGCGGTGCTGGGAGGGTGTTGCTTGGCTTGGCTTGGAAAGGGTGTTTTGATAGAAAGTGCTGACTTATCTGAGCTGGCTCGATGCCTCCTGAAAGTCCGGTGTAGGCAAGGGGGGAGCCCACGGTGCCTCGTCTGCGACAGCTTTCTAGATCACACCATGTAACACAGCCCAACAAAGGGCCTTTAAATCCTAGTCAAGAAGACAGACAATAGAAGGTCAGAGTTTAAAAGAGAAAGTGTGCCTCAGACTGATGTAATTCCCCTTCTCCCCCCTTTTCTTAGTGTGAATCCTTTGATATTTGAGCAGGGAAATCCTCTTTATCGGGAAACTCCAACTCCTCTTATCTCATACTCCCTCAAATGCTATCTGCTCTCCCGCCTTTTGTGCCTCCCAACCTGGTTTGCAGTGGGAGCTTCCCCATGTGGGCATGCTGCCCTCACATCCCTCTTGCCTGGTGGGCTCAGCAGGGCTCAGGTTCCATGTGGGGATTCACTGGGAATAAACACCCTCTGCCTAATGATTCCTGTGGGGACTTGTGTGATCATGTCATGGCCAGGATCCTGGTAGTGCAGGTAACATCATTAAGATGCTCTGGTTGGTCATAGCAGTAGCCAAGCTCAGGTCAACACGGAGCAACCTTAGAAACATGGGGCTTGTTTTCCCAATCATGCCCATGTTCAGGTGGATCGGAGCAGCCTCCTTCTCAGAGCTGGAGGAGCCCACAGCCACAAGCAAAGAGGGTAAAACCCATTTGCAGACAAGCACAGTGATGCTGAAGCTTTGCAGAAGGTGGAGGACTGTAGTGTGCTGTGCAAGAGTGATCCCATGGGAGGGAAACCCCATCAGATATCAGCCTGCCTCCCCCTAAGTGTCCATCTGTGCTGGAAGAGCCTTTATCACCTATTTTGCCACTCTTCTTGTCACCCACTTTGATACTGTGGCATGCAGCACTGCTTGGACATTGGGGGTCCGCAGATGAGACAGCCTCAAGCTATTGTGAGGCTGCTTTTGCAGCAGTGGTGATCTAATGACAAGGCATAGGCGGTGAAGCCTGCCCATGTTCATGTTTCAGCCCAGCAAATGGAAGGTTTTCCTCACCTATTTGTACTGTAGAACAGTCTTGCTCATTGAAAATACAAAGCCAGCCATGCTGGGTCAGACCAGAGGTTCACCTGAACCAGTGTCCTCTCTCTGGCCTGGCCAAAGTGGGAGCCCTTGGAAGGTGTAGAAGGCACAACGCAGGCAGGGAATTGCCCATCCCCTACTGTGCTCTCTTTGTCTTTCCTCTCCAGCAGTGCAGGTTGAACAGGAGCATCCCTGACTCTCCCTTGAGCTTTTGCCCATCTCCTCTGGTTACTCGCATGTATTTTGCCTGGACTGGGATTTGGGAGGTTGCTTTGTGTCAGTAGTTGCATCAGATAAGTCATGTTTCTTAACCTCAGTGCAATGTGCCCCAGTAAGGCTTGTTAGCACTCTTAATTTGCTATAATAAACAGTTACAAAGCTGGGGAAAGGAAATGTCCCTGTGTGTATACTCAGAGCTGCTGGGTATCTGCAAAGCTGCAATAGCTCTGGAGACCAAAGAGCTTCTCTTCTTCTTCTTCTGCTCCATGGAAAATCTTACCACAGCCCTGACCTGCGCTGTTGGTCAGAGAGGACCAGGCTTTTCTTCCACACACCCACATTTTCACCTGGTGTAACTCAGTGGATGACAGTAGGAGCATTCTCACGTAGGAGTGCGGTCACGCAGGGCAGCGCAGAGACCTGCTCAGCGTATTTTTGTGTGTGGAAGGCCTCAGGTGCTGGGTACCTGTGCAGACATCCAGCTGGAGCCAGGGGCTGCTGCGTGATACTCAAGCGATTTTGTTCCTTCCACATCCAGAAGAGCCAGTGAATGATGCAGCCACACCTAGGGCATCCCTTGGGGTGTAAATCAGATGGGACCTGCCTGGCCAGTTTCACCAGCAGATGTTCTAGCCCTGAAGACTCATCCCTGCAGTCACATGGGAACGGCTACTGAGTTTTTCTCCTTAAGCCATTAAAAACGGCTTTTCCAGTATGTCGGATTTCGGCATTCACATTGCTCTTTCCCCTCCCTTCCATCAGCCCTCAAACACAAGGGCTCAGGCAAGAATCCATGGTACTACTCAGTAACATCTTGCCATCTTCCCAGGCTACTTCTGTGCTCCTGAACTTCCAGCCTCTTACAGCCTGGAAGAGAACTTGTCTGGGAGAGGACTGTGCCCATGAAATGGTGCGAGTGGAAGGAAATGGTGTCATTAATTGTGCAGTTGATGTTGATTGTAATTCTTGCAGCTTTCAGTTCCAGCCCAGATTAGTGCTCCCTCAGTTTAAAATAACAAAAAGGGGACTGTCAGAATCAGAGGAAAAATGTTAGCATGATGAAACATGTTAACAGGTAGCCATTAGCACTTTATGTCTGCATGAATTGTGTCTTTAAGTGTTTTATTGAGCAAGGAGGATGGGCAGAAAACGGCATTCATTTCCAAACAGGCACGTTGCTTTGATAGCAGTTTTTCGCTGTCACTCTTGTTAGGGAAGATACCTTCTTGGTCTGGGCTGGGGAGGTGGCCTTGGGACACCTTGGGTGGCTGGGTTTCAAGTACAAGCCTTTTTTGCCAGAAAAAGAGGGAAGGAGCAGATAGTCTGGACAGGACCTGCTATTTATTACTGTTATTTTGCTGTTGCAGTGGATGTCAGGTACCTGACTTGGAAAGAAGTGTGAGGGGGCAGCTGTGTCGTGGAGTTGAATATGACTATAGCATCCAGTGAGGTGCTGGTCAGTCAAGTTGTGTAAGGTGTTCCCATTGCCAGACCATGGGCAAGCCACAGCACTGAGGGCACCTCCCGGTTGCACTGATGCTTTGCCGGTTGCTGTTTGACCGAGCGCTGATGGTCATTCCCGAGCGGCAGCATCCAGCAGTTGCTTAAGGGAATGGGAGACATTTAAATTTAAACAAAAAAGAAATGAATGCAAATAAAGAAGGGGGGGGTGTGTGGAACAGGCAAATAGTAAATTCTTCACCATGAGGGTGCTGAGGCACTGGCACAGGGTGCCCAGAGAAGCTGTGGCTGCCCCATCCCTGCAGTGTTCAAGGCCAGGTTGGACACAGGGGCTTGGAGCAACTGCTCTACGGAAGGTGTCCCTGCCTGTGGCAGCGGTTGGAGCTGGAGGAGCTTTAAGCTCCTTTCCAGCCCAAAATTTCCATGATTCTATGATGTGCACCAGAAATTAAGGCAGATCCTTTTGGGTTTGTTGACAGTGTTGTGAACTGTGGAAGAGGCTGTTGCTCCCCAGCAAGCAGTGGCACATCCCAGCTCAGATGGCTGGAAATGACTCCTGCACTGTTTAAGCTGTGTGGTCTTCCTGACTAACCCCAAGACCCAGCACAGCCTTGCCTGTCTCTGTGTCAGTCCTCTTCTGTTATCCATGTGGTGCGTCCTCTATTGCTCAGAGCTCTCCGTCATCCCACTTCTGCCAATGCGGAGATCCTGAATAAAGATGCCTGCTATTACCAGCTCCTATGGACCCTTCCTGTTGCATCCCTTGAAATACACACCTTGTGAATGCTTTGTTTGTGTCTCAGCAACTGGCAGCTCTTGTTTGTGAAAATGTCAGACCCTGCCTGGTTATTGACTGCGTGGCTGGGTCTACGTGTCTCACTGCTGGCAAGGAGCTGGCCTGGGGCGAAGCCTTTCTTCCTCCTTCCTTTCTCTGCCGGTGTTTGAGCCCACGTGTCAATGAACATGAGTTGCCTCTTTGTTTTTGTTTATACAAGTGTCTTTTTGGGGAGACAGCCCCCTGGCAGTTGGAGGTTTAGGTTGGTTCTCCATGAGGATTAAGTGCTTAGTGGTTGTTCAACTGCTTTTGGTGTTTATTTTGGGTTTCTTGGGAGGTTTTGCTTGTTGGGTGAGTGTGCAAGCATGGGTCCTGCTGTGGGGAGGGAAAACGGTGCCCTCTGTGTACCCTGAAAGCCTTGAAAATCTCTGCCCTGAGTGCAAAATGTGGCTTTTCATAGAATCATAGAACAGTTTGGGTTGTAAAGGACGTTACGATCATCCAGTTCCAACCCCCCTGCCATGGGCAGGGACACCTCACACTAAACCATGGCACTCAAGGCTCTGTCCAACCCGGCCTTGAACACCACCAGTGATGGAGCATTCACAGCTCCCCTGGGCAACCCATTCCAGTGCCTCACCACCCTCACAGTAAAGATCTTCTTCCTCATATCCAATCTAAACTTCCCCTGTTTCAGTTTGAACCCATTACCCCATGTCCTATCACCACAGTCCCTAATGAAGAGTTCCTCCCCAGCATCCCTATAGCCCCCTTCAGATACTGGAAGGCTGCTCTGAGGTCTCCATGCAGCCTTCTCTTCTCCA
>JAOEHY010030120.1:48718-73471 GCA_025447955.1 Psilopsiagon aurifrons | reverse complement strand
CTCACTTGGAGTATTGTGTGCAGTTCTGGTGTCCTCAACCTAAAAAGGACATGGAACTGTTGGAGCAAGTGCAGAGGAGGGCCACAAGGATGATCATGGGACTGGAGCACCTCCTGTATGAAGACAGGCTGAGGAAGTTGGGACTGTTCAGCCTGGAGAAGAGAAGGCTGCATGGAGACCTTGTAGGAGCCTTCCAATATCTGAAGGGGGGCTATTGGGACACTGGAGAGGAACTCTTCATGAGGGACTGTAGTGATAGGACAAGGGTAATGGGTTCTCTTCATTAGGGACAGTAGTGATAGGACAAGGGGTAACAGGCTCAAACTTAAACAGGAGAAGTTTAGATTGGATATAACAAAAGAAATTCTTTACTGTAAGGGTGGTGAGGCACTGGAATGGGTTGCCCAGGGAAGTTGGGAATGCTCCATTCCTGGTGGTGTTCAAGGCTGGTTTGGGTGACATGGTTTAGTGTGAGGTGCCCCTGCCCATGGCAGGGGGTTGGAACTAGATGATCTAGAGGTCCTTTTCAACCCTAACTGTTCTGTGCTTCTATGTATTGGGAGTTCTTTAATTTAACCAAGCATAAATCTCCAGACTGTACTTGGAGACATTCTTAATTATGCTTAGATTAATTTTACTGGAATCAAAATTTAATATGTACAAGCTAGCCTTTGCATCCATGTCTCTTCTCCCACTTCCCCTTCTCATTTTGTAACAAAGCAGCTCTACAGTCTTCTTCAGGTTGTTTTTCTGCTGCGTGACTTCAAACATTTGTTTGAGCCCTGGCAAATGAGGCCATTCCAACTTGTTTCTTGTAGGGAGACATAAAACAGAAGCAAAAAAGATTTGCAGAAACTAGTGAAAGACGGAAACTGTCTACAGTTCCTTGGATACCAGCAATTACACTCAAGGCAAGCCAAGTCCATAACGCTGGCAAGTGTGTGTTTTCTCATGAGAAGTCAGAGAAAGCATTGGTTTAGTTCCTAATCACTTAGGTCTAGTTTAGGGGATTGTTTTTCTTCATTCTGTAAATGCATTGTATTATCGTGTCAGAGTGCAGAAGGGTGCAGAGTTCAGCAAGTTTACTGATTGGAGTTCATTATAGTACACTTTTAAAAGACTTCAATAACTGAAGCGTTTTAATGGGTTTCTAATTTGATAAAAATATTAAGCTAGCTTATGCATTGTTGAAGTCAATTCGAAACTTTCTAATGGTGTATTTTTCATGCTGAGTTTACTTACGTGTTTTACTTCTGCAGATACTTTTTCTATATAAATTTAATGCAGTTTTACAGGATATACCTTTTCTGATTATCATAGCAGAGGGAATAACATATGATCATAGAATTATAGATAGCTAGTATTGGAACGGATCTTTAAAGATCTAGTCCAATGACGTGCTGCCCCAATGCACTGACTGAAGAACTTTTCTCATCTGTTTTATAGGTGGGTTTTTGTTAATAGTTTGACAGTCAAAACATTACTTGAGACCTTTGCTTTTTTAACCTGGAGGTAGAATGTTCTGGAGCCATTACACACTATGGCAAATCAGAGTTGTTGAAACTATATGTCTTGAGTTAAACATGATATCTTCTCTGTATTTATTCTGACTAGCAGAGTTACCTAAGATTGTCTCTTCCTTCTCTGGTCTGGCAAAAAACTATGTTTATACAAACTAGGAATAATGTCTAGCAAATAGTGCAGGGAACAAAAAACTTGAGAAGTGCTAAGGTTGGCAGGGAACTTCCTGACTAAATAGGGAATAAAGATGTTTGAGTTGATGATTTCTGCATTTCAGATCAGATTTTAAATCTACTAAAATCTCTGAAGTAACTTTATCCTGGTATAGATTAACTAAGTTGTTTTGGCACAGAAGAAGGCTGATCAGAGGATGAAAAAAAAGGACAAACGTCTAAAACCGGACGATTCCCTTTTCTTTCCTCTCTTGGTGTCTTTGTGTTCTCTGCAGCCTGTACTCAAGTTCAGGAGTGGGTTTTATTTTTCATATGCTTTATGTACCTGCTTCAGTGAGGGGATCCATAACAAGGAGAGTAGAGTAGTGCTGACTTCAGCAACCCTGTCTGAATGAGGTACCCAGTAGGGTCCAATATTTTGAACCAATAAAGAAAGACTGCAGCTCTTGCAGACATGGAAAAAAATCAGCAAGTAGTAGCAGAACCTGGAAAGATAGGGAGGAAGAGAGAGGAAATATTTGTTAGGATGTCTTGCTATGATTTTAATTATTGCATACAATGATTCCTGGACTATCACAGTTGCTCTGGTTCTTATTTTTAACATTCTTTTGTAGTCTGTTTGGGAAGCAAGTAAGAATAGAAAGGAGAAAATACCAAATTAAAATTTTTAAGAAAACTCTTCTTTCTTAGTGCCTTATTTACCACTGGTGTGTGTGTGTGTGTGTTTGGGGTTTTAGGTTTGGTTGTTGGTTTTTTTTCTCTGTCTTTTTTGTGTTTGGTATACTTTTATTGCCCTGGAAGAATTTATATGTTGGGGTTTTTTCCTGTTAAAAAACCCTACTTAATGACTAAAGAGAGCAGGTATGTTGCACCATAAAGCTCTACAAGTACCAGACAGCCGTGTTTCTACACATACCTTGTGGACGCAGCAAGACTGCGTGGCTACAGTTTTACAGGTTAGACACTCTTTAGCTGATTCATCTCTAACTGACTGTGCCACAGACATCATGTAGGGAAGCCAGTATCTCTATCAAGATAGGTTAACTCCTACTGTGTCAGTAAGTGAACACTGATATAATTGTATGCTTTTGTTTATGAATTAGGGTTCTGAGGTAGCTCCTAGTGACAGCATTCATCATCATTATAGTATGCCCTTCAGGTCAGTGCTCAAGAGACATGATTTAATGATAGAGATGGATTTAATGATAAAATTAAATTTTATAGTGTCTTCACACAGACCACTGATCTATGGAGAGAACTGGAACTAATTCTTTCCTTCTCTGAGCTCTTTGCATCATGATAGAAAGTTCTGACAATCTAATCTGAATTTCTCATGGAGGTTTTACATCTTTTTAAAGGTATCTGAACAGCATGGTTAGAAAGGTAAATGCTTAAATGGAAATATTAATTTTATTTTTTTTCCCTTTAACAGCCTTTTTCTCACTAGATTAAAGAAGAAGACATATGCTGTTATATTTGTCCCAGGAAACTAATGGGAAGATATAAAATAAGGCTAACCTAAAGTACATGCTGGTGTAGCTAACACTATACTTACTGGTTTTCTGGAGCTCGTTGGTTTTTGGTATGTGCATTTGTAGCCTTTATGAGTAACAACAGAGATCAAAAAAGCAGGAAGAAGCAGAGGAAGGAGTGCAGTGTGATGCTCAAGTATCGCTCTTTTTGCTTACGCAAGACCATTGCCTTTATATGAGATCACACAAGTATGGTAGTTGTTTTTTTCTAATAGATGAGTCAATAGACAAATAGAGAGGCTTATCTCTGAAGAAGAGTGGAAGCATATGGAAGGGCTGCCTAATGTTTCAACGAATAGAATGGAAGAAACTGGAAGGGGAAAACAAACCTTCATTTGTTTCTTCCTCCAGTAGTTAAGCCATGTGTAAACAGAAATATTTAGGTATGTTTCTCTGCTTTTCAAAGAAATTACTTTATTTACTGGCTTTTGTACTAAATGTTAATTTCTAAAGGAGACTCCTTGCACATTTCAGTCATTACCTGAGCAAACCTTGTTCAGTAGCAGCACTTTGTGGGAAGCAAATCAGACTACAGCCTCTCATATAGGCCAAGTTCCCAGAAGACAGTTGCTGAGCGAGCATCTGCCTTCAATAAGCTGAATAGGTTATTTGATTCTTGCTATGGAATTTAGATGATTGTCGTGTGTAATAGCAAAGATATCCAATAGGATGATATACAGGACTTGATTTGTCGTGCTCTTTTATCTGTGGCATCCAGAATCCCTACATTGACAAGAAATGCCTTTTTACTGTGAAAAATCAGTGAACAGATGGTGGTAAACTGTACATGAGGAAGTAAAGATATGCATTCTTTTATCAGAAATGAGATAATCTAACTGGAGATATTCAGTCTATTGTGCAATTATTTGGTTTATAGTCAATGGAATGGATGCTAGCTCTTTTAAGCTATTATCTTTCCAACTGAAAAAAGTAGCATTTTTAACTGAACCTTTGGGTGCCATCTGTTTGCAGTTGTTATTTCTGGCTTGCTTTTCTGGACTAAGAAATGCTCCATGAAGCCTGCCATTTCAAGAAATATTTCCTGTTGTTTTTCAGTTGTGCAAATCCCATTAGTTGTAGACACTGTTGTGTCTCACTCCCATTTCTGCTGGAAGTGAGAGCTTAGGTTGGGATATGCTTACATTTCAGGCTGGTGCTTAGTGCTTTGCAGGTGGAATCAAACGACTTCCATATCATCCCCTCAAAACTTTGAGGGATGTTTCCTGTATTCCTGCGTTGCTTTGGCTTCAAAAAGAAAGCCTACGTCTGCTGATAATTATATGGGCATTTTTATTTGAGGAGGACTGTGAAGGTTCTTCCGATTATTGTAAGAAGAAATACAGTTTTCAAATTAAGCACAATGCCATCAACAGCTGCTACGCAGAGGTGCTGGGTTGGTCCCTCTTAATGGTTCAGATTCCTAGCTGAATGTAATACTGCTTGTTGTCCTGTGCTTTCTATTCACAGTGTTTGAGTGTGAAGAAGCCATTCTTGTTCCTATTAGTAAGACTGTAGAGAAGCTGTTGTGCTACAGCTGCAGTAGTCTGCTTTCTTCACCAGGAATGTGTTGCTGTAATTGTGCATACATAAAAAGAACTACTTAAAAAGAACTGTGAGGACATCTTTTGAGCTAGATTCTGAAAATTGGCACTCAGTACACAGCAGCTTACTCAGTGTGGGGCATTCACCATTTAGTGAAGACAGATCATTGCAAAATAGTTTAAGAGCATTCTAATAAGAATTATCTCTCTAAATCTTGTATCTCTCTAAATCTTATTTGGTGACACAGGCAATCATACTTACCAGTTACAAGTATGTAAACTTAGGAGAGCATAAGGATAGGTATATACAGTGGCATGTATCAGGGGGACTTAATCTTGTTGGAGCCATTTCCTATGAAAATGTGAAAGCTGTTCCTAAAATCCTACTGTGATGATGCATCAATTCTAAACCAGCAAGAGTAGAAATGGTTAGATTTAATGAACAAAATATTGACAAAATATTGAGTTTTAGAAGCAGGCTGCATGGGCTAATGCAGACTAAAAGATGGTAGGTATCCTCTCCAGTCTCTGAGTACTGAGGGTCTTCCGGTGTTTCTGGCACTCTGATCATATCAAGGAAGTTCTGTGTGATGTCCTACCTTGTGTGTTATTTGGAAATAGGCTCTGCAGAAACTTGGGTCATGCACAGCTTTTGTAATTTTCCCAAATATATTTTGATTAATTCTTGTTCTTTTTCCCTTGAATTAAAATATTATAAAATAAAATAAAATAAGCATACTTGTTTGTGTGTATCTAAGATAAAATTTATTCCTGTATGCATCAAATGTATCATGTTTGAATTCTTTACTTGTTATTTCTTAGTTTTAAATACTTAAAACCTTTTGGATTGCAATAGCCAGCTAAGATACACATCTTAGCCAGGTTCCATTAACCTCAGAAGAGAAAGTAGTATTTTACAAAAAAAGAAAAAATTAATAAACATATCTTTATCATTTTGTTTTGCAGGTGGTAATAAGCTGAAAAGTCAACATTTTCGCCTAAACTGGGCATGGATCTCCTTAGAAAAGGAGTATTATTTAATAAATGAAGACTCCAAATATCTTGATGTTGTTCTTAAACGGAGAGGTTACCTGGGAGAAACATCTTTTATAAGTAAGTGCCATTTTAACCGTATTAATTTCTTCCATAAATCACTGAACAGCTAGTTGATAAAATGTATCAATACAGGTATATCTTTTCGATGGTGTTTCATAATAAGCAATCTAGATTCAAAGGAATATGTTTATTTATTAAAACAAGTATTTTTGTCATAGTAGGTATATGATTTTTTTTAGTAATATAATGAAATTTTCACTCTTTTTTCAGTCTTCTGCAATTTTTGACTTCACAATCCAAGACCCATTACTTCTGGTTTTGATTTGATTGATAGCACTGTTGTGTTTGTTTCACAGAATATGGTCTCTTTCCAGATTTTTTTTCCTGTAATGAGAAAATACAGTTGTAGCAATTGGAAATACAGTAATAAGCGTAGATCATGTATTGTGAGCTGGTCTGAGTAGCAAGTATGAGCATTAGGCTCGTTTTCTTCAGTCACTGTTGACAGTCAACTGAGGCTGATACAGGACGTGTTGAAAGCTTTTGCAGTGTCTGGGGAGTGAAAAGCTGAAAAAATATTGTGTTATCACAGTCTGCAACCTCACACCTGTCTGTAGCTTCTGGATCTGTTATCATCCTTTTCCTGGTGATGCATTTGGACCAGGGAGCCTTATTCTTGTATAGTTTCATGTGAAACCCATGGTAAGCTTACAATGCTTAGAAAAGGCACTCAATTTCAAGCTGGTTTTGCAGAGATATGTATTTACTTGGCATAGAGCACAAGCTTATAAATCATGACTTCTGTTTAAGTCTCTTTTTGAATAAGAATCTGAGTTTCAGGTATGGAGATGTAGTTGGTATACCTGTTTTGACATGAGGTTTAAGCAATGTAAGTACTAGCTAAACGAATCTAACTTAAGAGGCTCTGTTTTGGACAGTGAACTAACTTTGATAACATATTTCTTTTAAAGCAAGTGAAACAGAAGAGATTAATTAAATACAAATTTAAGGACATGTGGTTTAAATTAATTACTGGTACTGATTAATAGATCAGATTTGACTTGTGATTCTTGAAATAGCATTTACAGTTTTCTACCTATGGATCCAAGTTCAGTTTCTGGATTGAGCTGACTTAAAAATCCAACAAAAACAATTTGAATAAATAGCCTCTGACTACATTAATTCTGCAAAGTGGAATTGCAGTGTTGGAAAGACCATAAAAGATACTGGTTAAGGTGATTACTGGCCTTTCTGGTCCATGTGCAGCACCGGAGGAGCTGAAGGGTTCTAGGTTATGTAAAATGTTGGCTGTGACCTCGGAGGAGGCCCAAGCAGCAGAAAAGAAAGTCGAGGTTTGTGAGGAAGTGCAATACATTTTGATGCACTAAACAAGACAGAAGAAACAGGGAGGGGAGAACTGTGTTTTTTGCTGAAAATCTGAGAAAGACCTGTTCAAACAGAGGCCAAATGCATGAGGTGTGGATAATTTTGAAGGGCTTTCTAATTTCCGTCAGGGGCTCTCAGATAGCCTAAAGTTGTGAGGCAAATTCCAGTGAAAAGCCATTTCGAGCAGTCTAGGTACCAGGTTACAAGGCCTTTTATCCCATGCCGTAACAGTTTCAGCTTCACTTGAGTTTAATGACTGCCATTATGGAAACACTGAAATAAGTGAATAATAATTTAAAACTATGATTATGACCACATTGGTTCAGATTTTATATCATCCTTCATCTTATTCTGTATATTTTGCCCCTTCATGTCTTTATGTTTTCCTTACCTTTCCCTTTGAAGGCTGAACTTTTCAGGTGTGTTTTTATTTTCTTCCAAGAGAAATAAATATTTTTGAGGGTTTCAGGCAGCATGTTATTTAGATGTTCTGGAACAGAAGAGAACCCAGAATGTTAAAGAAGGTGAAAATCTGTTTGCCTTTCTTGAATTGAATCCATTCTTGAATTACAGAGAAATGGAAACTTGATTGTGACCTCTGAGAATATAAAGGTTTTCTAGTATTTAGTTTTGTTTTGACTAATTCTGTCCAAACTGTTTTTCATACTGTTAATTAATGTACTTTCACCTCTGTGTGTGACACCAGTATAAAACTGGTCAAGACTAACAGAGTTGGCTTGGACACTCTTAGGTTGCGGAAAGTATATTTTTCTAAAAAGTCTGCTTTTTAAAGATGGTGTAATGAGAGAAAAATTACAAGTGATGCTTTTAATTACCTGAATTCTTGGGGTTTTTTTGTTCTTTGTTTTTTTTTTGGGGGGGGGGGTTTGTTTGTTTTGTTTGGGTTTTTTTTTTTTTTTCAGGTATTAGCACCAAAGACGGTACTGCCAAGAAAGATAAAGACTTCAGAGGAAAAGCCCAGAAGCAGGTGCAGTTTAATCCTGGCCAAACCTTAGCTACATGGCGAGTACGGATTTTTAGTGATGGTGAACATGAACAGTCTGAATCCTTCCAAATTGTTCTTTCTGAGCCTGTCATGGCAGTTCTGGAATTTCCTGCTGTATCCACGGTGGAAATTATTGACCCAGGAGATGGTAAGACCCTTTCCAGAACTGTACTGACAATACAGGCATATACCAAAATGTAAGCTGCCGGGCAAATGCTATGAGTAACATTGGGTAGTAAAGCTTACCTTTCCTTAGATTATTTCTGAAGACAGACTTGGGCATTGGGTGGCTGTTTGTCCTCTATCACTTTGAGTGATTCATGAGTATGTGACTGAGGTAGCATTCTTTAATGAAATACCTGCATTTTTCCTGTATTATCTCTAGTTCATTGTTTGTCTAGTTTTGTCTTCATTTTAGGTTTAACAGGTCTTCAGTTCAGTGTGTTTGCAGAGTGTATCTGCACAGGTGTTTGATTTGATCTACTTTGCCATGAAAGTTCATGTGGGGGAGAATTGTACAGAAAATACAGGCTGATGGGTCCCAACAAGTTTGGGTCTTGGAGCAAACTAGTTGTGTCTGTTAGGTCTTAAGCTGAGAAGCTCAGTGAGCGTTCACCAGACCAAGTACATCACAAACTGCCAAGAAAAAAATCAAATTATGTTTAAATGTAAATAAATGATAATAATAATAAAAAGCTTATTAAAAGGAAGAAGAAAAAAAAATAAAAAAGAAACTAGAATATGCTCTGGTTGTGTTGCTTTTCAACTGCATCCAGACACTTGAACTCTTGGGATATGGTCACACCAAACTATCCTTAAGGAGTCTTTCACAAATTGAGTGAATAACAGATTGTTTTAAATAGTCTTCCCTAATTAACATTTGAAGAGGACTGCAGGAAAATTGTCATAGGTTTCTTAGTAGTTCCTAGTTACAAATGTAAGTTAAACCAGAGGTTATCTGACATCCATATTTAGTCACTGAGATACAGAAATTACTTGAAAATGTGTTAAATCTATTTTTGTATGATCAATGAGATAGCACAATTTGAGATAATCATCTGAGCCATCTTAGTGTCTGAATTTTTTTCTATTTCTTATATTAAGATAATTTTTAATAATTATTCATAAAGTGGGTTACTTAGGAGAAAATCAGTACACAACTGCAAAACAAGGAATATCTACAGGAAAAACAGTGAAAGAGCTGTGAGGGGAAGGACTGGGTTTTCTGATAATCTTTGAAAGTGCAGGTAATGAGAAGGTCAGATGCCAACTGAATAGAAGCCATCAAAATTTTATTCTGCTTCCAGTGAAAATGATTTTAAAACTCATTGATTTGAATGGTGAAGTCTTAGCACCAAAATTGTGAGTTTGCTTGAAAAGCTGTACCAGCCCCTTGGTGTATGGGACATTAGTTAATGCTTTATTCTAAAAATAGCTTGCATAAAGATGTGTTTTCTTACACTAGCTGAGATGGTCGAGATCATTCTCCCCTGAACTTTTATGCTTTTCATAAGGCTGTTAAACATTTATAGTGTCATTTTACTCCTAGTTGGATAATTATAAGAGAGACAGGAAAAAGAACAAATCAGATTCCTGCATTTCTCATTAAGGATAGAGTTTTTAATTTGTAAAACTTATTCTAAATGGAGAAATAAAAGGAGAAAATTTGGGGGCATTAGTGTTACCTTTTGGTTTACTTTAAAACAAGGTAGGGTTTTGCTGCTTTTCACGTTTATTTTTTTTATTTCCTGGAATAGTGAAAGTGTATTGATCTTACCAAACCTGAATTATGGCATTTTTAAGGCAGGCTTTTACCTTAAATCATGCTAGTAGTATTTTCCAGTTGGAGAAATAAAACATGGAACATGTTTTCAAAGAAGTCACCTGGCAATTTTCAGACCATTTTTGGCCAAAGTATTCTGAAATAATGAAAATATTTGCTTTGTGCTGTCAACTGATACCACTTCATTTAATATTTTACAGAATTGTATCCTGTTTGGATTGCAGTCATATTAATGAAACTGTAAAGGTTCTTATATACATAACCACATTTTGTTCTTGAGTTTTAGAGAGAACAAGAACAAAGCTGAACCTGAATCTCAGTAACAGCACAGAATTCAGTAATCTATTTACATTAGTATAAATAATAAATGAGTTTAAAATGCCTTCTAGTGTTTTCTTTTCCTTGAAAAAGAAGATCTGACATGTTTTGATACAGTACATTTTAGGATGAGATTGCTCTTCAGATTTCATTGACTATATTGGCTATGTCACCTTTGAGTAAAACAGAAATGTAGACATGGAACCAACTTTAATCAAATGCCCAAGTCAAAGTAAGATAGCAAAAGCTCAGTCTTGAGTCCCCTCAATAGAAAATGATTTTTACTGTGAACGTGATAGCGTAAGTCAAAGAGCAGCCTTTCAGAATTGCTGCTTGTGTGTGAGCTATGCTATTGATGATTCTGTTAGTTAATAGTGAAATACCATGGAAATAATAAAAATATAGACCTTGTGGAAGAATTCTTCAAACAGTGTCTTGCACCATTAACCCTAAATAAGTAAATTGGTTATGCCAGAGACTGCTTAGTAACTACTTCTGAATTCAGACCTAATGATCTGATTTTCAATTCTGAAAGACTAAGAAACTCTACATCTCTCACCCTCCATATTTTTCTGAAAATTTATCCCCACTGATGATAAATATGAGTTATTTGTTGCCCTTTAGATTATGCTAAATGCTTCTAGCTATTTTACAGGTGACTTTATGAGGCCATAAACCTAGGTAAGCAAATGTGTCTGTTCTTTGCAGAATCAACAGTCTTTCTTCCTCAGTCCACTTATACCATTGAAGAAGACGTTGGTGAATTATTTATTCCAGTCAGAAGAAGTGGAGACGTAAGCCAGGAACTGATGGTTATCTGCTACACACAACAAGGTAACAGAATTTACATTAGGAAAAAAAAAAAGTTAAAAATAGAAAACAGGCAGAAAAGCAAAAAGAATTGCACTATCTATTGCATAATGGAATTATGACTGTTCATTACATTTTTGACCTAAATAACTTCAGCTGCAACTGGAAATGTATTCATCAATGCAATCAGTCTTAGAGTATTATTGAATAAGCTGAAAAATTACCATGTTCCAAATTTCTGCCACTTATTAGGAGGTGAAGAGGATCTGTGTTCTTTGGTTTTGCAAATTTTTGTATGCAGCCTGATGTATCTGAAAGTGGGGGGAACTGAAAGCACTGCCGTGATTGTGTAGGATATTCTTTACTTGTTTGCATCTGGAAGAAATTGGTATAAAATAATGTTGCTTATTTGGCATGCTTCTCCTTTCTGTACCTTTCAGTCTCCTATTAATTATATTCACACAGGGCATAGGTTCTCTACACCCCTGCTTTTATTATAATTTTTCATCAGGAGACATGAAGCAACATTTTTGGAGAGATGATGTGGAATAAGAATATTTTTTTTCATCAAATTCTATCTGTTATAATTAATTTCTGGTCCACTGATATGTGCAGTGAATAAATTACACTGAAGGAGTTAACTGGTAACTCTCACAGGGTCTCCTTTTTCAGTCTGTGCCTCTTGTGATAGACTACAGTATTTCTTCTGACTTAAAACCTGTAAATGATTTTGAGGAGCCATGTGCTTGCATTGTGTCAGATAGAGAACTAGTTTGTCCAGAGGCCTCAGAAATATAGCCTCTTCAGAGGTTTCAGCTCATCTTTCACCTAAAAGTAAATAGAAATTAAAAGATAATAATGAAAATAAAATTCAGCCTCTGTGAGGGGATCATTCTAATATATATCATGGTATGTATAGTGACTGTTCTCCTTTCACGCCACAGGAACAGCAACTGGCACTGCCCCAACCTCTGTACTTTCTTACTCTGACTACATAACCAGGCCTGAGGATCACAACAGCATTCTACGTTTTGACAAAGACGAACGAGAAAAAATGTGTCGGATTGTTATCATAGACGATTCCTTGTATGAAGAGGCTGAGACCTTTGATGTTATGCTGAGCATGCCAATGGGTGGAAGAATTGGTACAGAATTCCCAAGCGCTCGAATTACTATTGTACCTGACAAGGATGATGGTAAGACATCATGTAATAAAGTGATATTCCCAGTTCTGGACGAATAATATGACATTCACATCAGCACATAGAAATTAGATTTTTGCACTTCTTTGTGGTTGTTAAAGTACATACTACTTCCATCTTGAGATTTGAAAACACTACTGGAAAGCTGTGTAGCTTTTTCAAGTATTTAGCATTGGTATTTTATGGTTTCAGAAAATCACGAGCAGTGATTGGGATTGAGGAGGTGTACCTTTCCATACTACCACGGTTAACAGGTGTTATCCAGTATGTCACCCTGTACAGGCACCTTAGTATGTGTGATTCTGAGGTTGTCCACAAAGCCTTGAGGCCCATTACATTGTGCTCGGAAGGGCCATATTACAGTTCCTGATGGACCAGAAGCCATCTAGCAGCTGCTAGCGGGCAAGCTATATTCCTTTTGTCTAGAAGCATTCATATATGCTTCCTTTGTCTTTTTAATAAAGCAAATAACCAAAAGATGTTGCTTTAGAAATCACCTTAGGACATGCTGACAGAAGGATGTCCTTTGTTCAAGTGGTCAATAGTGTTGATACATACTGCATTGAAACAGGCATTTCTGATGGTGATTAGAGAGAGGTCTATGACCTAGGAAGAGTAGGATCAGCACACTGTTCTCACCATTGTTTTCACAATGTATTAGAAAATACTTGTAAATATTATTGTGACCTCAAGCTTCTCCTTCAGTGTTCTTAGCTTTGGTGTGGGAAGTCTCTTGGAGTGGTAGCAAAAAGATTTCCTGGTACAATGGCCCTCCTTCATGCAGGGAATTTGGGGGCTGGCAGCTCAACTGTAAATTCTGTGAAAGGAATACAGATAAGCTATTTCAGTCCTTCCTATGAGGGCATAAGCCATCTATTGTATCACTGTCATGTTTCCTAAAGACTGATGTGAGGAATTATATAGCCCAGTACTCTTTGAAAGTCTGATACCAAGACAGACGATTATTATCAGCACAGGATTTCTCCCTAGTTAAGGATATAAAAGGTGGCTCTGAAAGGCAGGAAGTTGACACCCATCTAATTGCAACCTAAATATTCAGTCTGCCTGAAATGTCTCATGCGTAATCCAGTGACAGAGGTAACTTTGTTTTCTCTGTAGAGCATTTGAGTAGTCATATAACATTAGTGATGCAACAGTTTGAAATAATACTTCTTGCAAAGTAATAGATCGTATATTGAATGAAAGTTGAAATATGTTCATCTGACTTTGCTGTGATAGCAAATGAAGGTTTATTTGTGTTGGTTTTTTACAACAATTTTATTTTTTGAAGAATTTTGATGAATTCATTAACTTTACAGTCTGTAGATAGCAAAGCATAGAATATTGGGAGAGTAGCTGTACAGTGACACTGAATTAAAAATTAGGAAAGTTAATCACAATATAGTATAGAATTTAACGATTTATGAAACTCCTACAATATGTTACGGAAGTTAACAAGAAATCTCCTTTATTTTAACACTGCCATTACAAAACATGAGAAGTAGTTTGGTTTGTATACCACCATCCAGTTTTAAGTCTAGTATTTCCTGCATTTGTAAGCACAACTTGCCTCAATGCTGCAAACTTTTAAACATGAAGTATTTAATACAAATAATAATATTATGGGATTTATTTAAAAAGCTAGGGAAGTGTTTGAGACATTAGGGTACAGCATTTTCGTCAGATAAGAAATGAAGCACCTACATTTGTTGGTAAGAGTAAACAGTATTTTGGATATTGAAAGATAGGTTTGGATCATTTTTTATCAACACTTGTCTTTTTGCACCCAAATATCGCATATGCCATCTTTGAAATAGTGTGACAGAAATACTTTTTTTGCTTTCTGTATCACTGTAAGTATTCCCACAAAAAAGTTCAGAATGTTCAAAAACTTACTGACAATTCACTAGCTAGTAAAGTTTTCTAGCACATGCTACCTTTCTAGCACATAATACCTTACATATTTATCTATGAATTCACACACATATGTGCATATGCTTATTTCAGATTGTGTGTATACACACTTATTTATGTAACATGGGAGCAATTTAAGACCCTGGCAGTCACAATTGAAAGTCTGCATAAATAAGCAGGGGATTTTAAGTGACTTTGGTTATTATTGTGTGCAGTGAATTTTAATAAATTAAATCAGTATGCTATGTGAAATAAAAACCATTTTCTTTAGCTTTTAACAATAAAATATAATTCAGAAAATGCCTAAGATAGATGTGGCCAAAAGTTTTAGCATATATATAATAGTCTATGAGCTATAATAATGTTAGCATACTGAATTCTGTTTTCCACTTTAGCCTCTTTAATTCATATCTACTGATATGTTTTTCTCATTGTTTGTTTAAATTCATCTTCTACCTAGCAATGTTTCTTTGGATGAATGTCATATAGCATGTCATATATTGTGATTTCACCAAATACTGTGACTGGATTAACCTTATTCATTGACTTCTTAAGATCAAAAGATGAAAACAGCAAAGGTCAAAGTTTAATAATACTACATGAGATCTTTCCTATGGAAGTCAAGTCAGCACTAGCAACTTTACCTTATCTCCTCTGGCATTCAATCCAAGTTAATTAGGAAACATTCACCTTCAGTACCAATCATCAAAGCCTTTTCTTCTTTTATTTCTAGAGAAGGCCCTTAGGGTCTAATTAAAATAGCTGAGTTGCAATACAATCATGACAAGAAACAAAAAAGTACAAGAAGTGTGCGCACCTTTCTAGTGAACCAGAGTATACTAAAGAAATTCATGGCAGCTGAATATTTTAATTGGAGATTATACAGTTGTACTGCTCTGCCAAAGCAAAATTTGAAAAAATAAAAAATCACAGTAGGTAGAATATGCACAGGTATATTTATGTATTGTGAAAGGTGACTTTGAAATCAGTGCTGCTGTTAGGACATCTTTTAATTTAGAAGGGAGTTTTCCTGATAGGTCCTGAAGTTGGAGACAAATAAAAAAGAATAAAATTATTAAGGTAATGAAACACTCAGCAAATGAAGTTTTGCATGAAATTCAAAGTTACACGTGTCACTACAGTTTAAGCAGTAAAAGATAAAAATATGGATCTCTTTGAGTCCAAGGTTATAGTTACAAACCGTGAATCACTGGAAGGAAAGCATTTAGCTGAAAGACCTATGCAAATCATTCACTTTTTGAGTGGCAGCAGTCTCACTTGATATTAGCCAGCTGTACATTTAGACATCTCATTCAAGCAGACTATGCAAGGATCCTTTTATGGTTAATGAAAAGAGAGATGTACTTCCAGGAGCCATCCCATCCTAGAAAGAGTATCTAAACTACTGAGATCAATCACTGGGTACCTGCTTCATCTGAATACATTGATTTCTGACAGTAGATATGAACTCTCCCTTAGAAATCTAATTTACGATTCAGCCCAAAGTTGTAAGCGCTGTAAGACTGGGCCTGAAGGAAGGAATTTTTTCTGATAATTTTTTAAAACAGCTCCTACTATGAAACACCATTAAAAAACAAACATAGCTATTCCTGCTTCAGAAAATAATTATGATTTCTAAAGAAAAATCTAAAAAAAATTCTTGAAATCTATAGAAATGAATGCTGAAGAGTGCTTCCATAGGTATTTAGATGATTCAAGACAAAATCCAAAACCAAACAAAAAACCTCAACCATTTCCCATACAAATGTGAATATGTGCTACTAAATCTAGTCAAAGTTGATGAGCTGAACTACTTGCCTTCATGTGTCTCAAGGATTTGGGGGATGAACCAAAATCTCTGAAGAGTTAGAGGTCAGTTGATTGGGTCAGGACATACATGTCCTGCATAGAGAGCTCAGCATAAAATTTGTTTGGAGGAGGCCCTTTACATGAAAGATCAATAGTATGCATCTAAGGAAAGAAAGATAAGGTTGCTGTGCACTTTTCATTCCCCTCTGAGAGGGGAGTGCTGGAGTTTAGTCTCAGACCCTGAAAACTCTCAGACCCCAGTCTTCCATGGAAATGCCTTAATCCCCAGGTACTTAGCAACTGAGAAAGATCAGCCTGGAAGCTGATCTCTGTTTTTCCAGCTGAAGCTGTGACACTGGGACCATTTCACATAGAGAGAGTAAAAAAATAAGATCAAACTTAGTATTCACCTGGGAGTGAGGAGCCTATAATTTGGTTCCAACAGTAACAGTGTTGTTGTGTTGTCTTCAAGAAGTCTGGTCCAAATACTTCAGTTCTTGCATCAAGGCTTGCAGTCAAAGCTCTTCTTTCTGGTAGTCAAATGTTCTGGGCTGCTGGTTTGGACTTTATTTTACTCACTCTTTGTTGGGTTGTGGGTAAATTTTAAAGAAGTGAAGGGGTGTGAGGCATTCAGACCTGGAATTTTGTAGCTAAGAGAATGCTTGCAATTATTTTTTTTGCTTCAAGTTTTTTGTCAGTGCTTGTCTCTCTTCCCATGTGATTTCAATTCCATGCTACTGTATTTAGTGTTGCCATGAGAGCACACAGCCTTACAGCCAGACTGACAAACAGTCATCTTGTCTTAGTGGAATTGTTGAAGCCTCATGCTGTTCACAGCAGGAAGTACATTAAATACATTTTTTCCACTTCGTTCAGGTTAAATGGGCAAGCAGCATTCAGACTTTGCCTTGACATTTCTACATCAAGGCTTGGAAAGCAAAGGATTCAGGTTTATGTCAGATGTTTGCTTACCATTTTCTTTATACCTACTCAGCAGAATAGATCACTCATATCATCGACATGAGACAAGTTAACACTGTTTAGGAATGTTTTACAGCTGAGGAAACTGGATCGTGGTTAATGCAGAAAGCCAATGTTAGAGGTCAAACAGAACAGATGAATTCTTGAGTCTTCTGGAGATTTCTTAAAAATGCTTGCTCTCACTCTGCTTACAGTTAATTAAACTTTGGAAATCCTTAGACAATGTTCTGGAAACCAGGAGCCACTAGCACTTGTCCAGCTTGCTTGGAGTACTAAAGTCCATACAGGCATTTATTACCAATCAGCTGCAAAGAGGCAGAAAGTCAGCACTGCAGTGCTACATTATAAATTTGTGCTTTGCATTGTCTCCCAGTAGGCATACAGCGTCAGGTAACTTTCAGCATGTATACTGAGCTAAAATTTGATCTGATGATAATTAAATATCTATTGCTAACATAGTTTGTCAGAGGGACATCCTTATCTCAAAGGGTATCTGGAATCTCCTTATTTCCACAGGCTCTGAGGCAAGCAATCAAATGTGTCTCTCTGGTTTTGAAAATAGGTATGCCGTAACCTTAAACTGACTGGGTCATTGGTTGAGCTTGGTAGTTAATATCTGCTGGTCTGTCTGTTCAGTTTTAGTTACAACCTGAACACTGTAGGCAGAGCATGCCTGTGTTACAGACTTGAGTTATAATTTGTCCAAGTATCCCTCACCATTCTCTGGAGATGACAAAAATAACTAACTAGTTGTTCTTTTTTTTTCCACTGTGCCACCATCTTTAATTACTTTCTCCCTTTTCTATTTTTAAAGTGCCTGTGGGTCTGATGCCTCTGACACTTCTGTGCTATTTTTGTCTTCTTTTGCCTTCTCAGTGGGCAAAATCACTGTAATCCCTCCCCTTTCCCCAGTTTGTGGCAGGTGGCCAGATTGGCAACTAATCAAGGGAAAAAGTGGAAAACTCTCAATTTATGACACATGTTATACTCCCAGTTTTCTTTGCTTGTAGTTTCTTATTACTGCCACCTCAAAGTGAAAAATGTTCAATTGATGATGATTGCCTTAAAGATTTTGGAAAGTCCTTTTTTACTCTCTATCACAAAAATAAATCAGTGTCATACCTTACAGTAGGATACTCTACAGAGGCAATCAGGTGTATTTATAATTTGCTCTTCTAGCATTATCTGTTGCTGGCAGTTTATTATATGTGTGTCTGCAGGCACACATTCACATATTATATATATATATGAACTGCACACATTGGATTAATCTTCACCTAGCTTCTTCATATCTAGGTATATAGTCCAGCCTATAGATCTAGTCCATCATAGATCTAGGCTCCTTTGATAGGTAAGGAGGACAGTTCTTGACCTCCAGAAAGGTCCTTCTGCTTCAAATGGCTCTTTTACCTCAGCTGGTAGAACAGCAATACCTCTAAGCCTTCCCTACTGCAGATTCTTAAACGGTTACTTTAAATATGCATTGTTACATTTCTTTATGAATTACAGTAGTATTTCTGGAAAAGTGTTGAAATATGGAAAACAGCTTTTGAGTTTTGTACTCAAAATAACCAAAGTAGTTGATAAGCAGTAGGTGCAAAATTCCATGAACTACAGAAAATGGATCCTTTCTGTTAGATCTAGAATGAGTTAAATGAAATGGCGTTCTTACATATACTGATGTTCTTTTCCAGAGCTTAATGGATCACTGTTTTATGACAGGTCACTCGAGTACACTGAACATCTTCCTCTCTCCTGTATTCCTGTAGTATGTTGTATTTTTTATGGCTTTGGTCTTTGTACTGCAGATCTTATATTTCTTATAAACTCTTTGAAAGTGTAATGAATGCCTAGCAAACTACTCTAAATTAATTATTTGTTCTTGGTTGCTTGTGATTGTAGGGAGTGAATTTAATGACCAAGGGAGTGCTTTGTGTGTTTAAGATTTGGGTAATCAAATTGATAGGATATCTTGGTGCATTCAATTTTCCTAATGTTTTTTCAGATCATATTGCTTCCTCTGAAGCTCCTTATATTGAGACTTGCCATTTTGCTTGCGTGTCTTTGAACACCCAAATGATACTGAACAACAGAGTAACCACTGTACCCCACTGATTTTTTAATGACATTGATTCTCTTTTTGAATGTCTAAATCCTCAGAGGATTAACTCAGTTATTGTCTCACATTACTGTCTGTCAAGAAACACTTTTCTCTTCCGTCCCACGTGAATGGGGTCAGAAGTCCAAAAGAGAGAATTCAAGAAATTTTAACGTACAGCAGAACATATTTTTTTTTATTACAGCTCTGGTTTTGTGATCTGGTAAATCTGGCTGTGAATCTATTTTCACTTCTGTTCTGTCTTCTCTGCTGAGTCCCATCCTCAGCATTGGCTCCTCTAAAGGGATCTTGGAAATTCTCTTGTATATTTTTCTTCTCAGGTCTCAGTGAGCTAGATGTGTCCTCATTGTATGTGAGCACAAAAGACTCTAAGAAATTCTTTCTGCCAGTTAAGTAAACTTATAATAACTAGCATTGTGACTGAATAGTTAAAGTGCAAAAAATGTAAAGTCAGAATTGAGGCAGTGTCTTTCTTAACCTCTCTCGTGATTTGGTCAAGATGACTCCAATCCAGAAAAGTCTGTGTGTACATACAGGCAGAAGACAGATTTAATAGCTATCCACAAGAATGGGAATCATCATTTTCTTTGTTATACAAGCTGTGACAGAAATTACATACAAATACTAAAGGCTGCCTGGAAAATAAAGTATTTTACATTTCTTGATTATGCTATTCCTCTTTATGCAACATTTGTAGTAATGATAGCTATAAGAATAGTGCCTCCCTTCTTCATTTCTTCTTCAATGAAACCAAACACAGTTGTTGCTTTGGTAAGATTCATATTTTTAATTCATTTGGTTAAAAATAATTTAGCAACCTTACCTCTGTGCCTGGTAAGATCGTGGAATGTATCCTTCTAGAGGGCATGTAGATGGAAGTCAGGGACGTGATTAGAGTCAGCCAACACGGCTTCATCAAGGGCAAATCATGGAGTGACTGCATCAGTGGGCATAGGAGGTGCTACAGATGTCATGGCCTTTGATACAGTACCCCCAACATTCTTACTTCTGAACTGGAGAGATATGGGGTTGATGGAGGGAGGATTAGGTGGATGAGAAATTAGCTCTATGGCCACATACAAGTATTCATATGCAATGTTTCAGTGTCCAAACAGAAACCACTAATGAGTAGTGTTCCTCAAGTGTCTCTACTGGTACCAATACTATTTAATACCTTCATCAGTAATATAGTGGGATTTAGTGCACCCTCAGCAACTTTGATGATGACACCAAGATGAGTGGTACAGTTGATAGGCTCAGGGAAGGGATGCTGTTCAGAAAGACTTGTCAGTTTGGAGGTGGGCCAGCACAAACCTCATGAAGTTCAACAAGGCCAAGGACCTGCACCTGCATTGGGGCAATCATTAGTATCAGTACAGACTGGGGGATAAATGGTATCCCCCACTGTGCAGAAACACTTGGGGATACTGGTAGATGAAAAAATGGGCATGAGCCAGCAATGTGTACCTTGCAGCTGGGAAAGCCAACCATATCCTGGGCTGCATCAAAATAAGTGTGTCCAGCAGGTCAAGGGAGGTGATTATGCCCCTCTACTCTGCTCTTGTGAGACCCCACCTGGAGTACTACATGCAGCTCTGGAGTACAGAAAAGAAATTAATCTCTTGAATTGTGTCCAGAGAAGGGCCACAAAGATGAACAGGGGCCTGGAGCACCTCTCCTATGGAAAAGGCTGAGGGAGCTGGAGTCATTCAGCCTGGAGACGAGGAGGCTCAGGGGAGACCTTAGAGCAGTCTTTCAGTAACTGAAGGGGGCTTATAAGAAAGCTGAGGGGAGACTTTTTACCAGGAACTGCAGTGACAGGGCATAGGGAAACCATTTTAAACTGAAAAAGGGTAGATTTAGATTGGACATAAGGAGGAAATTTTTTAGGATGAGGGTGATGAGACACTGGAACAGGTTGCCCAGAGAAGCTGTGGATGCCCCATCCCTGGACATGTTTAAGGGTAGGCTGGATGGGGCTCTGAGCAACCTGATCTCATTGAAAATGTCCATGCAGAGGGGTTGGATTAGGGATCTCTTCCAACCCAAACCATTCTGTGATTCCATGAAAATTTAGTCTCAGAAAATGCCCAATTTGGAATTATTTTGACTTTTAGAATATGTTATATCATTTTTTCTCAAAGTCTAACTACTTTCAATGCATACGGATTTCACCCATTTTCAAAATGCATTTACTTTTATTAAGGTCCAGGATTTTTGTATTTGGTTTTGAGACTTGACAATTTTTTTGCCATCTTCCTGTCAGCTTTCATTACCATGCAACAAAATGCTTGTTTGCCATTCAAAAGCCCTAGTAATACTAATTGGCAACCGATGGAAATCTCAGCTGGGGAGAAAGCATAATTGTCATAACTATGAATTTGGGCTTTAAAATTTTAGAGATCGAGGTCATAATAGAAGTGGGTAATGTTACAAGGCATTGTAAGGAAAGATTTGTAGAATATGCTATTGCAATTTTGTGGTTGTATTTTTTGATATGAGCGTAGGTGTGAGGAACATGACTTGGAAGAGAAAAAACAAAAATACTTTTCTTGGAAAGCCCGATTTTGTGAATATGCTTGTTACACTCAGGCCTTTTCTGCAGAGTGATTTTTCTGCAAGGCCCAGTTGTGCACTAATTACTCAATTAAAATTTGAAAAACATTTAGAGATGACTGCATGCGACATATTTATGTAGCCTAATTTCTAAAATGCTGCTTCCCTTCTCATACCATTTCTGTTTGTAGGATTCCTCATTTGTTATCTCATGTATGAATCACTAACTGTGAGCTCCTTCACACTTGGCCTCCTTGTGAGGTACCTTGTGTGTGGTATATTTAAATACTGCTGCCAAGACTCCCTATTCATCTGCCTGCCTCTATTTCATCAGTGCATTGAGAAATTGTTGCTGATGTATTTCCTGGGCATCTTCCGTAAAAATAATCTCATTCTTTATAAAACTTGTACATGTAGAAGATTCTGAGTTGGTTTTGTGCCACGTGGGAGGGTTTGCCAGGAGGAAAATGGTATGTGAAAGTCAGATGTTTGCTGCGGGCAAAACTATCACATATGGGTGTGTCCCCAAATTCCAAAGTGTTTGTTTCTTCAGCTATTGTCCTTTATATGTTTATTTACATTGGTAAATGAGGCAGTTATCTATATTATGGAATAGTCTGGGCAAGTGGTTGGAGCTTGATGTTCTTGTAGCAGGAAAAATCTTTTGGCCCTATTCTCTGACTCTGAACACAGGAAAAGCTCCTCTGATACCTGTGATAGTCCCAGTGGTCTGTAGGTTATATTTTGAGGGTGTGTGCCAGGATCAAAGCAATACTACTTCTACTAATAAATATTTTCACATATATGTTAGTTCACATACATATGAATTTGGCATTTTGGAAAAATAACAATATTTTTCAACCAACCAAAAAGGTAAATTAATTGCTTCTGAGTGAAGGTCACTTATAATAGTCAACCTTACACATCAGTCTTTCTCCTGAAATGCTAGTTATAGCTGTAAGATAGCTTAAGACTGATCATTACCAGCTTCGACATAAGTTAAATTTTGAAAAATTAATCTTCAAGGCTGCTCATCTTGAACAAGCTGAGTTACAGCATGGCTTCATATACTCAGATGTCTTTACTGTCCATGTTTCAGGCTTACTCTGTAGCTCATCTAATTATTACTGAACTGCTATGAACTGCAACCTATCATTAGATAAAATCAGAATTAGCTCAGTTCTTCAGGCTGCAAAGCATGCTCCAGGCTGTCCCTGCAGCAAAGGTGGTGCTGACAAGAAGAGCAGGTGACCAGAGATGCGGAATCACTGTGACCATCTTACTGCCATCCTCAGTCTTGCAGCTAGGGCTGTAGTCTACCTCCTTTACTGTGCTACTTCGCTCATATTTGAGTTTAATTAGTCATGTAGCAGAGAGGTTAGATGTGAATGACAGGTGCTTGTGATGGTACTGTGCATAGAGAAACTAAAGCATGGATGCAGTTTACTAGAAAAGACGAGTTAAAATTTAAAGGTCTATACTGAATTAGTATGTTTCTTAAATTAATCAAAGTAAATTTTATAGCAGTTATTGATCTCAATTCACACTGTGTTACTCTACTGAATTTATTGGGTTAAATGGCATAATATGAGAGTAACTTAGTGACAAGCAGTCCAGTCAATGTACATCATTTCCTCTGTAGGTAAAAAAAAAATTGTGTGTTTTTTCTTACAAAATAGAACTGTGTTTGGTAAAGGTTGCATTAGTTTAAGACTGTCTTTTTATGTATTACAGCATTCGCTGTATATTTTAAAAAATCATTAGAAGTTGGTAGACAAAAATGAGCTGTTGAGACAAACGGAAATACCGACATTTTTTTCTTGAGATAATGTGTGTGGCAATTTGGCTGCACCGAACGATTTTGATTCTGAGATGAATTTACTTTTTGGTTGCAAAAGTTCTGGCAACAGTTCTAAGGTGATGAAAGCTGTGAAGATTATAACATATGAATTTAAAAAGTACTCTATTTCAACCACATCAAATAAAAAGCTATTGGCATTTCCACAACAGTACCTGCTTAAAAACTGAGCTCTGACTGAAATCTCGACCCCTGCTTCTACAGCATTCAGCAAAAATAAATTACTTGGCAAATAAAATTCATTGTGCCAAGTTCAGTTGCTTACATAACATCAAGTATGTATAAATAGCTGTAAAACAGTGCTACCTGGTTTCATATGTTAAAGTCCTCTTCTACAATATCATAATACAGGTTTTTGTAATGGACAATTTTTCTGAGCTTTTCTTTTGGTCCCATTAACAAGCATATATCAGAGAACCTATAGAAGCTGACCTTTACTCCTATTAAACTGGAAATGTCAATTCCTTCTCAAAATTAATGGAACTCTTGCTTTTAACTGGTCTGTCTATGTCTCACCCACTTCACATTAGGAAGTGTCAAGTCTCTTGTGTTACAAACTCAGCAGCTCAGTCATTTATTGCTGGCTGTGATACTGAAATGCAAATAAGCATTGTGTAGGGTATGAACCAGATGAGGTTCGGAGTAAATCTGCTGTGTTTATTGTTATGTACAAGCTAACTAGCCATGTCAACCATAAGAGCTTATTATTTTGGACTCACCATTGCACTAGCATGTCTAAACTTTGCCAGAACAGGCTAGTAGCCTTCAAAGCATTATTTTGCACCCTCTGTATTACCATAATGTTGACATGATAGCCTTTTTTGTACTGTGCATGGAAAGAAGGAAGAGAAATCTTTTAGGAATAAACAGTTTGACACCCCTAGGAGAAGGTCAACCATGAGTCTGCTTGTAATGACTGCTTCTCCTACTTCCATTATCTAAATGTCAGATTGACAAGTCTGTTTTCTTCTATTATTTTGTCCTTGTTTGGCAGTAGCAGTCATTTTTCCCCTTCTTAGTAGTTGGTGCAGCACTGTGGCTTTGACTTTTGGCCTGGGAACAGCCTGATAACACTGGTGTTTTCAGTTACTGCTTAGAATGTTTGGTCTGACCAAGGACTTTCTGAGTCTCATGCTCTGCCAGGGAGGAGCGGAAGCCAGGAGGAAGCAGAGACAGGACACCTGACCC
>JAOEHY010030120.1:0-44397 GCA_025447955.1 Psilopsiagon aurifrons | reverse complement strand
AGCATGTGTGTGTTTGGGAGCATAATAATTTTGGGATGAGCTTCTCATCTGCATGCCACAGCTGGCAGGTGAGCAACTCAATTTTCACCTCATGGTCTACACATGATGCCTCTGTGACAGGACCAGGAGGATGCACCCAGCACCTCTTTCTCAGAACATGCTGACTGAGCATGGTCTAGTGTGAGGAGTCCCTGCCCATGGCAGGGGGTTTGGAACTTGATGGTCTTAAGGTCCTTTCCAACCCAAACCATTCTATGAGTCTATGATTCTATGAATCTGCAGCCCCCAAATACAGTTTTGGAATGTTGCCTCCAAATCCTTTACCCTTCAAAAGCTCAGGGGACCTGCGAGCTTCCCTGGTAGTATCTCGGCTATCCAAAATCACATTTCTGGGGAGGAGGAGCTGCAGCAAGACACTTGTGCTAGCCCAGGCTCCGGATAATTCTGGAGTTAACCTTTTGGCTTGGGCATCCTCATCTGTAAATTAAGGAATAACAACACACTTTAGAGGGGTGGTAGGGTAAGGATTAACTGTGATGCCACTTTGAAGTGCTTTATACATGCCAAATATTATAATCATCCTAAATGTGAGGCCAGGATAATCCATGTGTTTTTTGCAGCCCCAGAATCCTATTTGATTTCATCTGTTTTAATTAACAAATTTAATTTTGCATTATTAGGGAAAATAAGGATAAAAAAAATAGAGCCTGCTCATGCTTTATTACAAATTATTGTTATCAGCTGCCCTGCAGGACTCCAGTCAGCACTAAATATGAACAATGGTTAAATTACAGGGGTCAGGGAATGAGCACAATCAAAATGCAAACACTTTTCTTCTATGTGAGATGGGTAGGGGAAAGAAAAAGGAAGAATCCTTGGAACCTCCTTGGAGCCACGAGGACTGCGGGGAAGCATACCAAGTAAACTGTAAAACTGATTACTGGGCTCAAAAAGGCTAACATGCAATTTGTGTTCTTTTTATGTAGATTAAATGCATTCACTGCAGCTCACAGAGCTTAGATACTCAGCAGGGATTCAGAGGGCTGGGTATCAGTCAACCACAGCCAGCCACTAAACCACAGGGCGAAATCTGCTATTGTACATTAGAACAGTCACTTAATCTATAATAATGGGTTAAAAACCCATAGCACAAATGTATATTAAAATCAGAAAGTCAGTTGTACTGTTTAAGGAAAGCTTTTTTAAATACCTTTTTTGAGATAAGTCTGTAAAACATTATTAACGAGTCTGAAAAACTCTTGAACATCTTTATGTTTAGCTCTTGAAAATGCAGCTGCCCAGCAGCTTGGATCTATTGATCAGGAGGAAGCCCAAAGGCACAAGACGCTTGCCAAATGGCTGCGCCTGGAATAAACCAGGGAGGAATCAAGCAGGATTTCCTTTGCCTGGCCAAAGGAAAAGCTGTCTGACGGGTTTCTCTTAAACACATAAAACATGCCGAAGACGAAAAGTTGAGCCACTTTTGGGGATATTTCCCTGATAAAGGTAATTTATGATTTCTTTTTATTTGGCAGGAGCTACTGTGAGACCACTCCTCATCTGTGGCAGAACAGATAAAGCCCAACCTTCTGCCTGTCTTCTTTCCTGGGCTTGGGTTTATTGGAAACTGAGAAGCAATAACACAATCTAATCCTCTGCTTGAAAAGCTTCCTATTTGTTTTGCTTGTGTCTGAACTCTCCTTAGCCTGTTCTACCTTTGATTTCCCCTACAGAATGCTTCTCCCTCTTGCTATTTATATCCTATTGAAAGCTAATTGGGACTGCCTGCCATAATTAGTCTTAAATCAGGATTTTTACACCTGTGCTGAGGACAACTGACCAAAACACCAGCATTTCCACATGTAGGTGATGACATGGGACTGTAGGGAAGGATCCCAACCTCTGTGAACAGCACATGTGGGTACACATGGGGGGTGGGGAGGAAATATGTGGTATAAAAACAAACCCTCCTGAAGTCTACATCTGTTTCACCTCAACTGGATGTAGGATGAGGTCTTAATTGGCTGCCTCAGCTGCCTGCTCACTGTCTCTGCATTTATGTCATTGCCCTTTTGGGGCAGAAAGCTGCTTTTTGGTTAAACCCATGCTCCAGAAGTGCAATCTGAGGTTATTGTTGCATGGGCTAGAAGTGATACTGCGACACTGGGGAGACATATTGGGAACTAGTGTAGTTTCCTGATGCACGCTGTTAATTGAACATTCATAGTAGTATCCCAAAAATAGATTCCCATTGGCAAGAATGAGCACCCTGGTTTGCGTGCAGGGCTCAACTATGCAGGAAAAGAGAGTGATCTTGAAAGCCAGAGTAATAGAAAGCAAAAGAAATTCAATAGTACTGAATGCCAGGTGTTGCTCTCAGGGACTGGACAAGCATTGCTGACATAAGCTGGAGGCTGTCATGTTAGAAATTACCTGTAGGGCAGAAGAGGGAGGTTCAGCAGACACGGGATGGCTGCATGTCACTGGAACAAAGAGCCAATGCTATTTGAAGAGGTAGGAAAGATGTTTCCAGCAGAGCTGGAAATAGCAATATGGAGAAATAGCAATATGCTGTCCCATGTGTAGGTGAGACATCGTCGAGGTGATGCTGTAGAGTTCTGCTACACCTACCTATGGGGAAAGTATTTTTATCTCTGGGCTAACTTCTGCCTGATTTCTCCTATGAAATCCATATGTCTCCGGGGCACACAGCACAAAAATGTGTTATTTTCACTCAGGAAGGAGCTCCCCCACATGCACACAACACTCTTCAAGGCATCTCTAGGTGGGATACTGGGACTAGGAACTGAAGCACCCCAGTCCATTTGCACTGTATGGTCAAGGGTCATCTTCATGTGGATTTTCACACCTCTCCCTGTGGTTCAGGTACTTGACACCAGTAAGTTGATGAACAGATCAGCCTGCTAGGGCACACAGGGCTGGCCCGCATGAGTCAAGAGCAAGGGTAGATGACAGAACAGGACCAGTCAGGGTATCCACAGTCCTACAGCTAGCAAGGAGGCTGGCTTCTCCTAGCAAAGGCAAGCACTGCCTGCAGCACTGGCACCTAACCAGACAGGATGGCTGGAAGGAAATGGGATCTGGCCCACCGTGTTGGGAGGCATAGAGGACTGAGTCCCCTTCATGCTCTGCAGCCAAGCAAACACTGCACTCCTCCCACTTCACTGTGATTTGAGTGGCATATTGAAGGAACAAATTTCTTCCTGGTTGATGCATGCACTCACATCATGAAGTGCATTTCATAAGGCAAAGGATTTTTCAGTGCCTCAGCCATCTCCTTTGTGAGTCTTCCCAAACAAAGGATATCCAAGATACCTCCGGAGTTATCCTGGTTGGCCGTATCTTCACCCACTGCACCTCTTCATGGCTAATTGTCCTCCAGAACACACAGACATGGCTGAGAGGGTCAGTCCCCCAGATGATTTTTCTTGTCTCTAAGGCAAGGTTAATTTGCTGGGCACTTTTTTGCTAAGGTTGGCTTAGTTCTGTGTTTTCTTTTGGTGAAATACAAGTGCAGAGCTGCCGTACTCCTTATTTCTTGTGATGGTCTGTTGCCTACACACCATGTGAAAATCAGGTTTCCATTTTGGTAATTACATGTTACCTATAGATTGCATGGCAGGGACTACATGTTTCTTTCATTCAGACTGCTCTGTTTTCAATATAACCTCCCAATCTTTTTCACCTGTTAATCTTAACCTGCCACAAGCAACAAACAGACCACAAACAGTTGTGAAGTCCGATTTCCTTCCTGCTTCCATAAGGTCACAGAGTCACATACGTTGCGTACCGACTACATCTGCTCTGCTATTTAATTTTGTTCAATAGCTATGTCACACATGGAGGTAAAGTATGAACATCTGCTTCAGTACAAGAGCTTGAAGAGCAGTCAAAGTGATTGTTATAATTTAACCTCAGAAAGCTGTAAAGTCTGCATCCTCCATTCTCCCAGGAAATAGGCATTACTGTAGTCTATGTTTAATAACCCGCTGTTTAACCCGTTGGTTAAACATGTGTCATGAAAAATATACTGGGATTATCAGACTTCAATAATTTTTCTCCCTATGATACTAAAGAAGGGAAAGACCCGAAACTTGTAAAAGCTTAGGTGGTTTTCAAAAACCCAACCATTTTGCAGGAGGTACTGAGTTTTTAAGTCCATTTTTTGAAAAACAACAAAACTGGCCTTTCTATTACACTACTCAACTATTAAATATAGTATAAGTGAGGGATTTGCTTCTGCATGTGAAATTCATCCTCCAGACATCAGCTTTTTTGGTACTATAACTGGAAGATGAAATGATAAAAGACCCTAAATTACACAGTCTGAGATATTCTGGCTAACTTTTCTATTTTAAAAGCCAGTATACACAGTGGTATTTACAACTCTTGCCTGTAGAATGGCTTATCATAATTTTCTTTTATTAAAGATGTTTGAAGTAAATCTCACCCCTTCTCCAAGGACACAGAAGTCTCCAGTGCTAGGGAAATCACATGGCTCCAGTCCTCTTTGGTTTGTACCAGCAAGGAAAACTTCAAATACCCATCCTGTTGCCAGACAGACTTACATGGCTTCTGGTTACAGACATTGTCATGCTGCCACAGACCTCCCAGGTCTCTGGGCTTCTGCAGCTCTTTGTCCTCTGAGCAGCTGATTGACCTCTCTACTGTATTATGGTCCATCTTTTGGCTGTGATGGTCAAACTCCCTTTTGGACTATGTTTATGTGCAATGAGGATAGAAAAACTTGACAACAGCTTATGTGCATGGTCACTCATAAGGGATGATGTGAGCTGCAACAGGTTCATGCAACGTGATTCTCATTACAGCTCCCTGATGGCTCTTGGGACTAATAGTAGTTCACATGTAAAAATTCACTGCTAAAAATTCTTCACTGTCATTGCTAAATGGTACGTCATAGCCTCTGAGACTTTCTGATCATGAGAGCAGTGGTCTCTAATGCAGGAAGTAAAAGACTATCAGCTCTTAGCAAGAGAATCTAAAGTACAAAATTGAATCAATTTGACTTCATCCAAGTAAATGACATGGGTCGTGCAACATTAGTGTAAATAAAATATGTGTATACCAGATAATGATGATGCTGTATAGATCAAACATATTAGGGAAAAATGAACTGTGTGGGTTTGCAAACTTAAAAATACTGTGACAGCTTCTGTATCCTTTTGCTGGTAAAGGATGCAAAAGGACTTGTCACAGATCCAGTTATCCATGCTCACAGAAAACCATAAAACCCCTCTGAAATGAGCCAAAATTGTGTTTTCAAAACCAAAGGTCTCTCATACTGAAAGTCCTTTCTGGGAGCTCTTCCAAATCTAAATAGAATGTCGCTAGGAAATGGAAAAGCTCTCTTTCCCAGTGCCATGGCCCTTTCATTTTTCTTCCTGAAATACTAAATTTGAACATTGCACAATCTGATTCTCCAGTTTCCCATCTTGTGCCATGCTTGTGGTGAAGGCCTGCCACGTCCAAACATCAGGATTGCACTGCCCACTTCCATTTCTCTGTACGGCTGCAGGATAAAAGCCTTAGGATCAGGTAGTGTTATATGCAAAGAAACTGCTGACCGGTCCAGGACTACATCTTGCTCATCTCATCCACTGCCCAGGTTGCATTCTGTGGAAATTCTTGAGTGGAAGAAGGAACAAAAGCCCTTCAGCAGGTTCCTGGGTTGGATTTTTTTGGTGGTGGTGGCCTTTCTGGATTTGTTTTCTCTTTCTGTGGCTGTTCAGAGGAATGTTAGTGTCAATCCTAAGAGATGGGATAAAAGTCAGAGGGCAGAGGAAGTTGGTGGGGGTGCAATAAAAATTCATTTAGCACATTGCTCTGCAATTTGTCACTGAGGTTTCAACTCACAGATGTGGTGTGTGCTGCATATATAGGGACAGGGCTGAGACATGGTGGAAAAATGGCTTCCCTGTTCCTCATATTGACGAGCCGGTTTTATAAACTAGAATTATTCACAGGCACACAGTATTTCTGTCAGAGACACCTAAAAGTGCTTCAACCCATAGATTTTCAATGAAATAGGGGTAGGCAGCTGAAGTTCTGCCTACCTCAGAGCAACATCAGAACACTTGGGCTTATTTCAGTGCTCAAATTTCATCTCTTTCATGAAGCACCCCGAGTTGTGCAAAGAATGATCAAAGCACAAAGCAGTGTTTGTGCGCAGTGTAAGGGCAATTGAAGTCTGCAAGGGGCTGGATATTTAACTTCTTGTTTGCTGAGAGCCTGCCTGCAGATGATGAAGGTGCACAGGACGCTGGCACTGTGGACAGCAAGGTCACTCACTATGGTTTTGTTAAGTAGGGTGACAGAGGAATAAGCTGTGCACATTCCCACCCAGTTCCCTCTCAGTGCCTCCAGCCAGAGCACTGGATAGCTAAGGCTCTATGCTGGGCATCTCGTAAGCGGGTTACAAAACATAGAGCCCCCTTGCTACAAGATCCGCAGGGTGCAGAGGGTGGGCAAAATAAGCTCAGAGCTGGGTTGGAAAAGTGGGGGAGCAATAAAAAGAAGAGGATTTGCAGAAAGCCAGAAGTCACAGCTTGTATTTGCCTAACCAGCCCAAGGTGGGAGAGATTTGTAGGTATGGTGGATGAGAAAAGTTTTCATAAGAAACATAAAGAAAAGAGCAAGATGGGTGCTTTGTGAAACATGAAGGATTCCCCTATGCATGGGAAGTGGCTGAGAGGGAAACAGGCACGCCAGAAGGAAAGGAGTATCAAAGACAGAAGGAAGAAACTTCAAAACCTAAAGGACACTGAAGACATGTCAAAGCTGTCACATGATGATGGCCACACAACCTGCTCTGAGCTGCATCTTCTGCAGCACCAAAGAATGATGGTCAGCCCACAGCTGATCACTGGGGCAGTACTATCACCTTCTTTCTTCCTTCTTCTTTAAATCTCTACTCTTAATAAAAAAAAAAAAAACCAACAAACAAGCAAAACCTTCATGTTCTCTCATCTCTAAACAGAGGCTTTTACAGAGCAAAACTTTGTCTCACTGAAGTCAATTTCATTTCCATTTCAATGGGAAACATTATCAATTCCTTCACTAAAAATTCAGAATGAACTGCATTTAGAATATGGCCCATTTTCCAGATTACTGTATGTCCTTTGGTTTGTGGCATTGTGCTTAAATCCGTCTGTGGCTATATTTATTACAATTCCTTTTTTTCAGCTTGCTTGAACTCCAAAAAAAGGAAGGTCAACTGATGCAACCTCATGAAATCCCAGTGCAAATGTAGGGACTGTCAGGAAATTTCATATGTTTAGGATTTCTGGCATTTCAAAAAGAAATATTGATTGTTCTTTTCCCATTTGCCTGGAGCAGGTGAACGAAGAAAATTCTGAAGCAATAATTTATTGTGTCTTTACTGATTCACTGAAGCATTTACGAATATAGCCCAAAGTCTCTTGACATTAGCTGCTTGATATGTTATCACACTATTTCATACAGAAACTCAAAGAGCAAACCTGTCTTTCAGTTCAAAGTCATAAACACTTGACAACCCTGTGCACAGGGAAACAGGCTACCAGACAGTGCATCCAGGGAGAAATTAAGCTCTTCTTTAACTTCTCTCTGACCCACACCACTCCTGCCTATTGCACCCTTGAGATATACTTTAGCACCTGCCCTTACTACAGGATGCTCCACTCTGCTTCACAGTGATGGTCGTACGTAAGTGAGTGAGGAGATGTGGATGAGCTGGCATACCTTCTGCATGACCTGAGAAAGACCAGGGTGGCAGCACTCACAGGAGGCTGGAGGCATACCCCCAGTTTCACTCTGAAGACGTGTTAATCATTGTTAAAATGGAGATTGCAAATTGGTCACTGCAGCCGACAAGGCCAAGAAGGAAATTCCTTTAATTATGCTGAGAAGAGCATGATTAAAGGAGGTGAGAGGGGTAAGGGTACAGGGTGAGAGACAGAGGAGGGGGAATCATTTCTGTCATGTCTGAGAGTAATCCTATCATGACACAGTGGTGATATGCCTGTCTATCAGCCTTGTTTCCGTGTGCCTTTAATGAGATGCAGCTGTTAAATAATTATGGTTAATCAAATTTCAACATTTTGGGGAAGGTGATGCTGAAGCGTTGGAAAAAGTAAAGTGCAGGGTATCTCCTGCAACGAAAATCAATGAGACTCACCATGCAGGATCAAGCCCATTGTATACTAAGATCAAACATACATTGGATGAGACTCTGCTGTCTTCTTCCTTGCAGTGATATTCTTCATAGAATCATAGAATCATAGAATAATTTGGATTGGGTCTAGTCCAACCAAGGAGACACCATCACTTAGAAAAACCCCCTATATCTGTTGCAGGAATTATTTGGGTAAAGGTCTTCACTTTTGACCATGGTGTGGAAATGGAAATGAATATGCATATAACCACTTCTCTTTAATGAAAGTTTAACTTATTCATACTACACGGGGATCAAAGATATTTGTCACCTTGAAATAGCAATAAAGTTCAGAACTTGCACCTTAAAATCCAAAGCCTGCTTGTAATGCTAATGATGCCCATTTCAAAATCAAATTACTTTAATCAGAGCGCAGTCAGGTTTGAGACAGCAGCACTGAAAAGTGATAAATGTCAAGCTGATTCTGTAATGTGTGTATGCCCACGCTGAACTGCTGCAAACCACCAGGAAATGTCTGAAGCAAAGGCTGAGCTGGCCCACTGGGTGGAAAAGTTTTGTGCTCATTCTTACCAAAAATGTATTGTGAGAGTGAAACCTAGATCCATGCCTGAACCTCATCAGAGAGATCTTGCCTTCCCTTCGCATAGCATATACTGGTCTGAAATCATAGCCTGTGGTTATTCATAATCTGTAACTATTTAAAATCTATAGGCCTAAGTAACTTGCACCCAAGAGTAACATAGGAAGCAGCAGAGAAATCCTCTGAACTAAATATTTAAGCTCTGAGAAAATCCCCCAAAGATGGGAATGGAGAAAGGAATAAAAAGCAATTGAGAAGACAATCAGGAGGGCGCTAAAAGCAACATTTGGACCAATATTTTAGAAAGCCGATGGACTGATGCAGGAGACATTAAACCGGTTATCCTGGAGCTGATCCCAGGCATAGTCAAGGGAAAGGCTGAGAGGGGACACAAGCTTTAAAAAATGGAAAGATGAGAGCATAAGTAATGCCAATCAGCTTAACTTTATGGAAAACAGGTTTTGTCCAATACACTTGATCACATGTTTTTAATAAAATCACAAGTTGTAGGTTACAAAAGACTGTATTGCCATGAAGTACCTACATCTTTATGTTGGGGAAAAAAAAAAAGAGCACTAAACAAACCAATGCAGCTTCCATTCAAAGAATGATAAACTCGTGAACTGAGAGACTGAAAAAAAATTAACATGTAGGGAAGTGTAGTGCCATAGAGAATGATTTTAGTGGAGTCCAATGGGTGCCTATTCTTGATCTAAAGCTATTTAATATAGGTTTTATAACCTGGACAGAGAGACCTGCTTCTCTGGTGACAATAGCTGATGTAAACCACATGCATTTTCATGTAGGCATAGGTGCAGTTATGTATTAGAAATAAATGGAGCAGATCAGGAGTGTAAGATGGGGAGATTGTATTGTGGAAATCAGGACCCTAAAACAGGCCTGGAAGTAATTTGAGATAAATTGCCAAATATGTTCCTTTCACTATAATGATTCAACCAGAGGAACAAGCAGGTTTCAAGAGCATATGAGAAGCAGAAATAGAGAAATGGCATGATCCCTGCATACAATGAAATTGTCTTTCTGTGAGATCATAACACTGCATCCACCTCTGATGTCCATATCTCAGGAGGGGTCAGGAGGAGTTGGAAAGGTCCTTGTGGCTTTCCCAGCACAGGCTACAGCAGCACTGGCTGGTAGTGTGCAAACAAGAAGTCCGTTACGAGTGCATAAAAGCCTTTATGTCCGGTTTAAGAAGAGCTTTCTGATGGCAGTGAGTCCCTTAGGAAACAGAAAAGCACAAGGAGAGCTGGTGCTTCATTTGCATAAAAGAATTGTATGGGCCTGGAAAAAGTAGGAGGATAGTAGGGTGGGTGAATGGTTTACTCTCTGCAGTCAGCTTAGGTTGAGTATACAAGTGGTTGTGTAAATTCCAAGTAACATAGAAATGGGCATTTCTCATGAAGCCAGAAAGTTCAGAAATGATTGAAAGAAGCGTGTTCTCCCCTTCCACCCTCCTTCCCACTCACAAATATACATTCAAAGTAAAAACCACTCTGTAAAATGGTGTTTGAAAGCAGTGGCCATATTTATGACTATGGGTAGGTAAGCTGTACTGCCTTACAAGAAATTAACCACAAAGTGGTTTTGGTGCTTTTGCTGCACAAAATATTTGTACTCAGTTTGCTGATATAATTACATGCTGGTGTAATACCAATACACCTGGGAATGTACAACATATGCTCTGGCCCTGAAGAAATGTGCCTTAAAATTTCTTGTGACACAACCCAGCAGAACATTGCTAGTGTGGCCTTAATGGGATCCATACCAGAAGGGCTCATTCATACCATCAGTGGTTTGCAGAGCTGCTTCTCAAATGACTAGTTAGTTGCTTTTAACAAAATAAAAATTCTTGGTTCTACTAGTTATTGTCTTATACAAATGCAATAGAATAGGCAAGAAATATGCCGCAGAAAGTAACAGCAAACAGACGCGGTGCCACGTGGTACACACAGTTCATTTTAAACACCCTGGTCTTAAAATGCATTGATTTTTTTTTTTAGTGATTATTTTGGAGCACAAAGGATGAAGCCACAGAACTTTGTTTACTCTGGAAGCAAAAAAATACTCTAAAAATCTTGCTGAGACCCTGGGCTCTTCACTCAGCAGATGTGGCCATAGGGAGGGACACACTGGACTCTGTATTGAAACAGCCAAAGTGCCAAACCCAGCAAATACGCTATCAGCCCCAAGCCCTGCAAGGGAATTTTCCCTCTGCTGCTAGTAAAATAGGCAAATAATGATTCCTCTGTTCTAATTTCTGTGATTTGAAGTGTGTATAAGCATATAACACTGTAGCAGACAGAGAGAACAGACATGGTTGCAACCAAAGAACATCTCCACAGAACCAATCCCTATAAAACTAAAGATAACAGCTTCTGTATTTAAAAAAGAAACTGGGGGATTTTCCACATATGTACTGTGTCAGATGATAAGAAAATATAGGTGTAGCCTGCGTTGTCTTACTGTCCATAAATAAATACTCAGTAAGTTCAAAGTAGGGCTGGATTCATAAAGCTACACTCTCCTAATCTGTATTCGGGTCTCAAGCATATTATCTGTAATTTACAACCAATTTAAATGGCATTAACAGTCTTCCCCTTATGGGAATTTAAATTTGCATCCTACCATTGAATTAAACGCTGATTGCATATTTTCTATAGGGGACATAATGCTCTTTGAAGCTTGTTTTGAATAATAAAACGTCTATTCAGGCACATGGTGCAATGTGTTTCTTTGTCCTGAATGTAATTGAAGTAAAATGTGAGTTAAAGGGATTTTTCCTCTAGCCACAGGTTTGTTGATTACCATCTATTTCCATCTATTCATGGTTTTAAAAAGGAAAAGAAAACTACAGTAATCTCTTCCTTCATTTGGAACCTCATTTACCACTCAGAGCTTTCCTAAGAGTGTCTGGGGTGAACAATCAGGAGGTCAAGTTTCAGCTCATCTTTGGAGGAGAAGAGGAGAAAGGAATAAAACAGTCCTCATCCTGCCAAAATGGAAAAAAAAAAAGAAAATAACACAAACAAAAAGCAGAGGGAAGCAGATAGCACCACATCTAACCTGCGGGAGAAAGATCTTGGCTACCTGTCATGTAGCTGTTCCACATGCTGCCAATCACTGTGGTCCAGGAAAGCTGCTGCAGAGATAACTTCAATTTTAAGAAAGCCAATAGGGTAAAATGACATTGTTCATCTCTTTTAATTATTTTTGGTTTATTTGTAAGGGAGGAATAGCTGGAATAAATAATAAATGTGATTTACTCCTTCCTGGATGTGAAAAACAAGCACAGAGGCAGCCTGAAGAACAGGATTCTGGCTGGCGGCTGCGTGGTTTGCAGATCGCATGTCTGGCTCCTCTGGCCACAGCAACCCCAATGGGGAAAGCAGGCCAGGGGAACTTTGACAGGGTGGAAGACCTGGTGCTGGGGGTGACTGACCAGCTGCAACAGGAACGGTGGAAATGTACCCCAGTGTGGCCATTAGTCTCCCACCCTCTCAGTACCCATACACCAGGAGGGCTGCAAAGCTCTACTCACTGATAGTGCGCTGTACACTCAGCAAGCCATCTAGAGAAATCAAGTTCTCCACTAACTCTCTTATAGGAGGGCATAGCTGCAACCGAAGTAGAGAAGAACTCTTCTGGTGGATTTTAAGAGACTTTTTTTCTCTTTTCCCCTAAAGGTGGTCTTCATTTTCAGATGCAGGCAGGCCTGTGTCTAACAAAGCTAGTGTTAGTAGCAGTGTAGCAGTGTTAATAGCTGAGATATTCATGGTCCTGGCATTTATCCAGAAATGACAGAGAAGACAAAACAAAGTTGATATATTTGGCATTTGTGCAGTGATATAAATAATGGTTTAGAGTGATATTTGTTTTTTTCCCCCAGCCTTGTCTGGTTTCTACATTCTTGAAAAAGCAAGGGCCAGTTCTTTTGAAACCCTAATTTTCTTTTAATTCTCAGGAAGGCTTTAAAAATTACAGAAATCACTGGAAATCAGAACTTCATGATGATTTCTGCCTTTACCCTTCTTAAAAGGTGATTTTATGGGTCCTTGAGGAACAAATACTGCTTAAAAACTGCCAACTGCATTTTAGGAAGAGGCAGGGAGGATTGTAGACCATGGCCTTGATCCCATTAGGACAAAATATCAGACATCAATAGTACCCGTATCTGTGGACTTAACCAGTTGCACAAGATCTCTTTAAAAGCTATCTTAAGCTGCTGCAGTTAATATTGTATTGGTGCTATAAAAGCAAGCACTGCCAGTATTGCTGTTGCGTGTGTAGGAAACATCAAAGACCTCTATAGCTGTGCCGCCTGGAGATAGGAAGAAGGCATGGAGATAGCGAAGGATGTAAATACTCCCTTTTTTTCCCCTTTCCAAAACAGTTTCATCATATCCTGTGCACATGAGAGACAGCGGATGGTCCCTGGGCACCTTGAGGGTAATTGCCACGTTGTTCAATTTGCCTTAAATGAACCGCTCAGGAATGATAAATGCTCTTTCATAATCAGCTCGGTAATGCTGGCACATAGTATGGGTAAGATGCCCTGGATCCTGACCCTCTGCCAAAAAATCATCCTCTCCCATTATATTTGCAGAGGCAAGGAATTGCAGGGGCGAAGGAGGTCTGTTAAAGGCAGGCACATACCCATCTGTGGGCTGAAGCCTTAAGGGCACCTTGTGTTAACCCCATAGCACAAGAAGCAGAGTTAGAGCAACAAACCGTGCCTATGGGAAGGTCTTGTGTTTGGGAAGCCTACATGGTTCAGAAGAAAACATTGTCAATTTCTGGCATAGAGCAAAACTTAAAGTGAGTTAGATCCTCATGGCTTCTAACCCCAGCTCAGGGAGAGTATTGGTGATGCTGATTGCTCCTGCAGAGCTATTCATGCTCTAGCTACTGGAATCTAATTGCAGCCCACAGCTGCCCCAGAGCTGCATGGCTGCAGGCTAGCATGGCTGCCCACCTTGAAATCCACTGCCAAATGCCCCCTTCCTCCTGCTTGCAAGGGAAACTGAGGCCCATCGTTTCCACAAAGTAGGACTGGATTATAATTTTTCAGAGCCCTGGCTCACATGGGTTTTGGAAGGCCTGGCATGGATGAGCTGTATTTCTTCATTAAAGGCCAAGCTCTGATTTGCTTCTCCTCACCACAAGCGCTGCCCCAGCTCCAGCTGGAGGGAGGCGTGCGTCCCAGGCATTGAGCAGTCCAGTTGACCTTCACTGTTTCTCTTTGGTTTTCTCCAGAAATCAATCAAGAGGTCAGGCCTGATTTGCTTCACATGCATGGCAAGTCCAAGTCTAAGCTGGGAATGATGGAATATGTGTTATTCATCCACCAGCAGTCCAGGACAGTGTGTGATAACTCCACAAGAGGCTCAAAATTCCAAATAGCTTGAACTAAGCAATACTAACGGAGCTGGCTGAGGAACTCATGCCTGGCTTCAAGTTTGATGTGCTTTGCCATACTGGGAAAATGTCAGTATGGAGTGACAAGGTGGAGAAAGAAAACAGATAAATCCTCAGGTACAGAAGTTGCTGATGGAGCTTCTTAGAGATCCACATGCAGTCGCTTTCCAGCATCTTCATTAGTAATATGAGAATAAATAAGAAATCAGTGCTGATAAAGTACCTGGTGAAAGGTGGGAGGGTAAATAAAGCTGAAAGGCCAGCTGAATCATACGGCTAGCTGCACCAGACAAGCAAAACGTGGTTTACTGCAGGCAAATGAGAAGGAAAAACACAGTCCTGAGGGTGATACCTGGGGACAAGGGAGCATGGCAGAAAATGCTGTGATCATTAAAAAAGCGCTGGAGGTCATGGTGGAGCTGATGAAAATTTGGTAGACTTTTTCTCATTCAAAACCATGGAGAATTTCTAGAACTTTGTATGGAAACTCACAAGATGGACAGATAGTTATAGGTATCTTCTAATAAAGAATGCCTTGCAGTAATTCCCAACCAGGATGTCCAGTCTGCAGTACCAGGACAACTTGGTGACATTTATACAGGAGGTTGGCTTCAGCATACCTTATGAGCTCTGCTGGCTTCTAATTTTATTAATCTATGAAATTGCCCCACTGCTTTATGATCTGTTCTAAATAAGTAAACAAGAGGTGGGGCTGAGCTCCCATAACAAACCCTCTGCCTGCTTTTCTGGCCTCTGCAGTATGAATCTGTGTTTAGAAAAAAATAGCGGACAAAGGTGACAAAGCAGACTCAAACATCACCATTACCATAGCAACAGTGGCATTAGCCTGACACAGCAGCAGAAACCAAAATACCCCCTTGCAGAGAATATCGTGCAAGTTAGGAAATTGCTAGCACTGTATGGCACACAGCGTAAACAACTAAAACACAAAAGGTCAGATTACTCAATAAAATAACTAATTGCTGTTTAGAAATAGGTTTTCTGCAAATAAATGGTATCTCAATAATCTGTAAAATCAATTTCCTTTGACACAAACAGCAGAAGAAGCAACGATCGCAAGTTGTGTATATACCAACAGTATGGAACAGCATCTTCGCCCGGAACCTGAAACCATTAAGGTGGCAATATTGTAGGGTTTCCCCAACTGCCCTTTCACCATGGCTCCTGCCAGCGGTGCATTGAACAACGTGACTAACATCTGTCACATGTGGTTTGCTCTTTCTCTCATCTGTTCTCTGGGGAAGAGCTATGTGTGCAGGAGACTATTTTGCATTGGGGTTTTTAATTCTTTTAACATACACACTGGGTTGTGTTTAAATGAGGAAAGTCGAAGCCAGACAAATAAACTGTATGCATGAAATAAAAAAAAGATTTCTTAGTCCCTTGTGGGATTTGATACTGCAGTCTCAGAAACAAAAGGACTGAGGAAAATCTCTGTCTTGCTCAGATGAGCTTGAAAAAGACAGGTCTCTTTCAACTCTGCTCGGCAGAGTGCATCATGTGTGAGAGCTGTCCTTATCTTGGTGCTTTGTGGGTGACTTGAGATGATGGGTGACAAAGGTGCCTCTCAGCTGCATGGCCAGTGTGGTGAAGGGGATGCAGAGCCAGGAGGCTGACCCCTGGTATCTGTGCCATGCTGCAGTGGCTCCTCTGCCTGGGAAGCTTAGGGGATCAGCACCACTGTGGGATATTCCCATACAGCCATGGTGATGTTTTGAATACCCTGGGCCAAGGCACTAGAGATAAGTATGGAGACCTTGGGACTGTTTTGTCTTTGGGACACCAGGACAGAGCGTAGAGGAAAGAGTCTGATGGGTTTGCAGCAGGCTGTTTTCTGAGGCAATGCTGAGCTGCAGCCCCCTCTGTCCAGAGAGCTTCCTTCAGCTCATTGCTACTTCCAGCTGGAAGCTGCACATACATGATGGGCCCTCAGAGAGCAAAAAGGATAAAAAACTCAGCCCAGTGTAAATCAGCATGAAATAAAAATGCTTTCCCCCACCTCTCTGGAGGCTGGGGACAGACACTGGGAGTGCTGAAGGAGCCCTGAGGATGTGGTCCCTTGTCCTCACAGGCAAGCCCAGGGCACTGCTATCACTAGGTGCTGGCTGGGTGACTCAGAGCAGCTCCTGTCAGCCTGCAGTGCCGCCTGGCCTCCTGCATGCATTCCCCCTTGCCTGTGTTTCCTCTCTGCCTGACAGCCTCTGAGCACAGGCACTGCCTATGTGACTTGATGGCTTCTCATGGTGGAGGCTGAGCGCACATGGGCTGGGTGCTGTGAGCAGTGTGGTGATGCAATCCCAGGAGGATGTAGTGAGCATACTGGGGAGAGAGAGCGGGGTCCCATCTCCCTGTACCATTAGGTGAGCCTGGAGCAGCTAGCCAGCCAAAAAGCAGCTGTCCCACCAACAAAACAAAGGAAAGTGGTGGTAAAGGGGGATTGCTTTCCATTTCAAATTCTACAATTGTCTGCCATCTCTAAGTGATATTAATCACATAGTGAACACCTGAGACGTTTTCAGATACAACATCAGCAGTAGCTATGACTTGGTCCACAGAGCAGCCAGCCACCCATCCGGAGCTCCCTGGGGAAGCTATCCTAATTACTTTAAAAGGATGAATAACAGTAGTGCTCATCCCAAGCTGCTGAAAGCCAGACGCTGCCAGTGAGACACATTGCAGATAGGCAGCTCCATCACCTTCACTAGGATGATGCAGGCAGTACTGGGATAAATGTAGATGTGAAGCAGAGATATTATCCAACTGTATCTCTTTTACGTTCTCTTTCACAGGACCCTTTTTTTCCCCTATTGTGCACGTGCGTGTTTAGGTTGGTTCAAAAACAACAAATGCTCTTTTATTTAAGTTCAGCTTCATGACTAGAGATCATTCCACTTCATGTGTGTGACAGAGATGGATCAAACAGGATTCAGCCCACACATGCAAGGATTTATGCTGCCAGAAAGTGATGCTTAGAACAAGTTTGGCAGCTTTTGATGGAGGCAACGAACACAAATTTTGCAAAAGGGCAATAAATTCATGGCAGATAAATTCCAGAGATGGAGACAGCTATCGCTTCCATACACATAAAAGATATTTTTTATTTCTTAAAGTGTTAGCTTGACATGTATTTTTATTGTAGTGAGATTTAAACATGTCACTTTTATTTGCATTTACATCCCAACACTGGTCAGATGTTCTTAGAAGCCAGTGGCAAAATGGAGAAAAACAGATCATGAAAGCGGACTTGTAATATTCGCAGTTAGCTCCTGATGGTCACCAAACCAAATATCTTCAATACTTAAAAGAATTTCCATAATCAATTAATTCTATGAAATTACCTTTTTCAAGAAAGTAGATAAAAACCAGAGGCGTCGTCCCTCAGGGGATATAAATTCTTTAAAGATTCAGCCCTGCTCAGGGGCTTATTGCAGAGTGCTGCCAGCCCAGAGACAAATACCATGTCCTCTTCAAAGTTACATGAAGATAATTTCAGCTCTCAGTCAGGGAATTAGGAATCAGCCCATCATAGATGTCTAAGCTGCTTCCATTTCCTTTAAGAAACATCTGTTTCTCAAGCAGATTACCACAGCTGGTGGAAATGCTATTTTATTTTAATCATCTAGAATAAAAATGGAACATGAGCTGCCAGGGGAGGGGAGATGGTTGCTCTTCCCTTCTTCCATGTGGAGCAGAGAAATGCCTGGAAAGGCCAGTCAGGAAAAGGCAGCCTTCCCAAGGGGAGTGAGATCTGCTTCTCAGGAATATGGCGGCAGCACAAGCTGCCCTGTAAGGCAGGGGTGGACACTGCCACTTGGAAGTGGAAAGACTTCCAAGTGCAGAGTTACTTAAATCCCTTACAATTGCCCATTTCCTCCTTTTTCCTCCTCTGTCATATCAGAAGTGTTCCACTTGTGCTGGACTGAATTGCCCTTTAATAGCAGCAGAGAGCACTGTGGTTGGTGCTGCAGGCAAGCAAGGAGCCAGTGAAATGCCTGCCTGGAGAAGCCGGTGATTTCCACGAGCAGCTGCTTAATGGCAAGCACCTCCTTGGGCTGCACAAGCAGAGGTCACTTGTGTTCCATTTGGCAGTACAGCCGTGGATATAGGAGTTTCAGCTTCCCCTTCCCAATTACTGGGCCAGAAAAGCAGCCAGATAGCCCAAGCTGATTTGTTCTCACTTTTTGTTGATCGGAGGGCCGGCTGGTCTAACAAAGCTGATGCTCTCATGCCAGTTTTGGAGCTGTGACTTTGAGCTTTCCAGGCTGTGAGTGTTGGAGGCGTGTGCAATGACTGGTTGATGAGGAACATCATGTTTTGGTATTGTTGTGACTGTTTCCAACCGAGGCCGTGAAAATCAGAGCCCATGTTGAGGTGCTTTGGTCGAGGCAGCAAGGGGAGCAGTGGCAGAAGCACCTCCCAGCCCTGTGCCTGTGTATGCTTTTGAGGGCCATGGGCATTATTACTGGGGTGGAGGAAAGAAGCTCATTCCCTATTCAAGCCTTGGGAGACCCTTTCACTAGATGTCTCAAATCTAAAACAAGCTAGCAACTCGCTTGAAAACTCGGAGCACAAAGAAAGCTGGGCACGTTGCTCTCCACCTTTGTACTTCTGATACAGAAGTTCAAAATCACCTCTGATGTGAGAGTTTAGATTAGGAAGCAGAAATCCACATAAAAGGCTTTCTTCTAGTGTTGCATTGTGCTCCCTACCCTAGGTATAGTTTATTCAGTGCTAAAATCGAGTTTTTTACCGATAAGGGGAACAAAAGGCATTTCTTGAGCTCCAGACAGCAAAATGTAGGGGCTTGACATGCTGAATATATAGCAGTGGTGTAGTACCCAGCCTGCCCTGCAAAGAAATAGGTGCAGAATTTTCTAAATATTCCTCTTTCCTCATTTCTCTGCCAGAAATGATGAAAAAAGGAAGCAGATACATAATTTATCCTCCATGTAACTTTCCTCTGAGTTTCCCTTAGTTTAATATTTTTGAAATTTTTTGCGTTAATGTTTTCAGAATGTGGGGGGAATTTGCCACTGAGTTTATTTTACAACTTCTTTCTCCCTTTTTGTGATTATTCACAGCTTTTTAAATGTATAATACATTGAAAGGGTGCATGGCTTGGTAGAAAGCTGGCTGAGAAAGGATGGGACAAGAGGATGTTCTTTCTCACTCACAAGCTCCCACTTTGGGGTTCCACTCTGCTCCCCTAGGGGATAAAGGAGCATTATCTCCTGTTTTTCCCCCCACAGCCCTCCTTGAGGAAGGTCTTGACAGCAAAGAAACCAGTGGGGCTCAGCCACCCGCTGCACCATGGCAGCTCCTCACTCCAGCCAAGCAGGCATGCTAGTGTGCCTCATGGCATCATTTGGTGCATGGTAACATACCACTGCCTTACCATCCCAACTCAATTATGAGAAATGAGCAGCACCTGGATGCTGGCTGCCTTTACCTTCTTGAAACTGCAGCAAGTGTCTTGTCTGGTGTCTGGATCCCAGTTAGACCAAGTGTTTCATTCCTCACAGGGCCATGCAATAATTAGGCTGTCAGTGAGGTTTCCAGTCCAAAGCCAGACCAGCTTCGGTGTCACGCCAGGCTGCTCAAGGCTTGGTCTTCAAAACTTCCAAGGATGGAGCCAGCACAAGCTTGCAGGCCAACCTGCTCCACTGCCTGGCTGCCCTCCTGTGTGAAAGGCTTCTCCTTAAACCCAGCTTGACCCTGCTGTTTCAGCTTTTGCCCTCCTACCATGCACCACCACAGGGAGCCCCGCTCCATCCTAATGACCTTCCTGATGGTACTGGGGAGCTGTTGGATCCTCCAAAAGCCAACTCTTCTCCAAGCTGAACAAGCCCAACTCCCTCGCTTAAACCCCATTCACTTAAAACAGTGCAGGGATGCAAAATACCCAAGATAAAAAGATAAACCCCAACCTATTTGCAAAACCCCAACAATTATCCTTTGGCATCACTCAGTGCTTTTCTAAACTGTTACATATATAGCTAAACAAGTAATTTTCAGCCTTCCTCAACCTGAAATCCTATGTTCCAACTTCCCCAACCAGCTAAGAATCACCTGCATTTGAGGGATGTTGTGCAAAGGGAGCACACGCCTGCCAGACCCCATTGAGTAAGAACTACAGAGGGTATCACATAGTGCAATGCCTTAAAAATTTTACATTTTTCATTAAGTAAAAGTGTCTTGAAACTCAGTTTTAGCCTGGGAATTACCAAGGCAGACTTACATGGTTGGCTTTTTGAACACAAGAAATCGCAAGCACTCTTTTCCCAACCCAGTCATCATAATCTCATAGAGATAAGGAGGACAGCACATGTAAGGAGGATGGAGTAAAGAAAGTATATTGGAAATAATCTTTAATTAAAAAAATAATCAACAACAACTGAAGTAATGTCAAGTGAACCTTTGGAAATGTATGCAAATAGATGAAAGAAGGAAAATGAGACATAGCTCTGTTAAGCGAAGGAAGGAAAGTCTTTAAATGGCTTAATAATAGGAACACATTGGGAAGCAGTGAGGTTAATACAGAAATGACATAAAGCAGTGGGAGGTCTTGTACTAGATTTATTGTGCATACTAATTGGAGGACACTGAATACCAGATAATAGCTGAAGGATGGGGCTGAGGTTCTGTCAACATCCTCTTGTTCACAAAGGATGATCTGGCAGAATTTAATAGCTTCACAATATCACTGAGAGTGACACTTTAATAGGTAACAAAATGCTGTATTTCAGCACTGTGCAGGGGGAAACCACAAGAGAGTGGAAGGGGATGTAACCGGAGGCCTATCTGACAGCCTCCAGATTTGAAAGCAGCAGTATTTCCCCCAGCCTTTCTCAGCCTAGAAAAAAGAGCCCACATGTTCATCTTAGGTGATGTTAAAACAAGCTTTAAAACAACAGCACCAACAATTGAGACCACAAATGTCTTGTAAGTCTTTTAAACCTCGTAGCCTTTCGCTGACTGAGCTCAAGCACTTGCTCATTAAAACTTGAAAGTTAATTGGAGCAGGAAAAGCAAGCAGCTCTTACCGGTCCTTACTGCCCAAGGTGAGGTAAGTGCAGAAATTACCCAGACAGTAAATAGATTTGCTTTTTCTGTGGTAGATCTTTATTAAAAATTCCCACCAAAAATCCTGCAGCAATCAGCCACATAGAAGTCACAGTGCATGAGCATAAACCTCAGCTTTGCAATACACAAGCTCTGAGTTACAAGGCAGACTTCTGAGTAAGGAAACCATTTGCTAGGAAAGGCACTTCATGAATATTTTTTTGTGTAGCATTTAACATTCCAATGCAGGAATACTTTTTATAGAGGTCAAGCGGCACTCTCTGAGCAGAAGCTTGATAGTCTTATGAAATCTCACTCCTTAAAATCAACGTGTGGTGGCTGAGGCAACATTTACACAGCTGAGGTCAGGCAGTGAAGGTGGGAGGCAGGGTGTGCAGAGGAGGGGTTGCCACACTAGTGCCATGGGGATGCTCTTTGAGCTCTGCTGAGCTGGCAGCTATGCTGCAGGGCTATGGGAGACCGGTGCCTATGGGGACTTGGGGTGAATTCCTGCTGCATCTCTGACCACTTTTGGCACCCACAGACAGCCATGGACCATCACTGACCCCAGAGGCTTGTGCAGAAGTACCCACATTTTATCAGCTGAACATGCCACTGGGGTCCATGGTGGTATTTGCCAGATGTACACTGCCTGGCATAGGAGCTTAAACTCAAGGCTCACCTGCAGACACACACACTGGGGGCAATTTCTGGACATTTGAGTCAGAAACTGAATCCCATCTTACCCTCCTCGCCTTGGTGCCTTCATTACACTGGCTCTGAACTAATGCAATAGATAGTCTTCCAGCCACAGCTCCCACTTCAGTGTCAAAGAACAAGGTATACTGTTCACTATGCAGTGTTTATTTTTTTAAGACACAATGCAGGGAGGCATGAGAGCATGTGTGCTTGTTCACCTGACCTCAGCAGAGCTCAGAGCTCAGAGGGTGAGGTGTCATGAAAGTCACCATAAATAAAGAAGCACCAGCCAGCACCTGTTTTAAGAGGTCAAAGTACTTGCATCTCTCCCCATCCACATAAGAGGGGAAATGATCTTTTAAGTGATCTTTCCAGGCAGAGGGAAAAAGGCAACATGGGTGGCTGAGCACCATGAATCCCTAGGCTCATCCTACACCGTCTGCGTAGCATAGCCCTCAAATCTCCATTAGATGCTGATTTTTAGGCCCCTTTTTCAACAGGTGCACAGCGCTTTACTTCAGGGGGAACTGACAAACTGGATGCACTCGGGGTAATGAAGAAGAATGTAAATACAAAGGAAATTTCCTGATGAAGGATGTGTCAAGATCATGTAAAACATACTTGGTAAGGTACTTTGCCATGCAATTAGAAACTGCCCAGCTAAAGGTGATCAGATATTTATCTGCCAAGGCACATTACTAGGATGAGCTGAGCATGTAATCTAAGCAGGTGACCCCACACGGTACTTGTTTAACCAGCTCCATTTTTGTGAAAGCATCGAAATCAGATAATAAAAAGAAATGTTTCCTCTCAGTTGGGATACAATCCCCTTGACTTTCACAGTACATCACCAAAATGGTTTTCCCTTCCAGGTTTCTGACTGAGCATCAACTTTACTTAGGTAACTGCAGCTGTGCCCAGACCTGTAAACACAGTCAGAGAGAACACAATGAGCTGGGGAGGAGGTTTTTTTGAGGACATGGAAAGAACAAAGCAAATGCTAGAGGAGCAGGCTGAATTAAACCTAAGCCCTCAGCTGTACTCCACTGCCTGAGGCTGGATCATCTTGCAGCATCTCTTGGGCGGGTGTAGTGCCTGGGCTGCCCCACAGCCCTGGGGTACTTGAGATGAGTGGGCACTGGGTGTGCTCTGCGAGTGACACAGGTTTAGTTCCTCAGGTCTGAGCTCTGTGGCCTCACCAGGATCTTCAGGTCTGATGCAAATTTTGGGCAGTGCAGTAGCTGACAACTTCCAGGAAGCTGGACCAGATGATCTAACAGCTCTTTCAAGCCATACACCCCATGAAACTTAGAAAGCATCGTACAAAACCGTTGTCGTGAGCTTGTCATGAGCTGGTACATTTGTTGCTTATTATGGAAATGGCAGTGCTGATTAAATGCATTAACTTTGGTGTCTGAAGTTGTCTTCTGTCCATGTCAAGATTTCATTCACAGTTTTTGTAACCGGGATCCATCCCAAGGGCTAAGCCCTGGGAGCCAAGGGCAATACAGGAAAGAAACTGAGGCCAAAGATTGTTTTTTGTCTCCCAGTCTGAGATGCTGACATACTGTGCTTGCAAGGTGCCCAACCTTCTTGTGTCTCAGTCAGCCCAGCTGCCAAACTGTAATAGCAGGATCTCACTGAAAGCCATATGTTGCTGCTGGGCTGTTTAGGGGAAAATTAAATCCAACCAATCTATAACAGTTGTTTTAATGCCATTTCTTGTTTGCTTGAAGTTTTGGTCCCCAGTTACCATTACACAATGGCAATGTATGAGCCGATGGTTTTCAGTAACCTGAGGGACATGCTGGACACTTCAGAACCACTGCCAGTGAGCAGCATGGAGACTTCCAGTGCTGGGGACGCTCTCAAGAGGGAAACTGGGAAAAGTTTAGGAAGAATAGCAGCTTTACTTGCTTCAAAATTCAGCTAAAAGCTAAAATTGCAAAGCACTGTTACCATAGACCTTTTCTTGCTACAGAAAAAACATCTTCAAGCCAGCGGTTAACTTCATTCCACAGATTTTTTTGCTCTCTTTTTGCCTCCCTCCTTCTCTCCCTCCCTCCCACTCGCAGCCTTTCTCTGGATGTGTGGTTATCACAATAGGGAAACATTCAATCTACAAGACTAAGCCTCATCCTCAGACACCCTAATGTGCAGGTTATCACTGCTCTAGGACATGGAGAGCTGTCAGTCAGATTAGGGGTTGAATTGAAAGCATAAACCAAAACTTCTATGGAGGAACTGGTTTCTCTGCATAATGAGAAAGCAGACAGAGCTCTTCAGTGTTTGTCAGTCCGACCAGCAGTGTGGTCACAGCAGAAGTGCCCTGCACCATCAGGCAGTGTCCTTGATCCTGCACTTGGCACAGGCAAGGGGGACCAGAATACTCAGTCCTTTGCTGAGAGTTAAGGCTTGAGAGCAACATTCCAAAACATGTTTAAGGAAAAAGGAGAAAAACATGTTTATTTGCTTTATGGACACTGTGAAAATTAGGCTTTTATTGCGTCATGAAACTGGGGAATCCTGAGTGTACAAAGCTCTTTCCTGGCTGGATAGATGACTTTCACTTTAAAAATAAACCCAGTATCATAGTGGTGCCTTACACACGCACATTTTCCTCCCATGTTTTTACACTGAATAATCGAGAGAGACAAGGGGAAGAACCCTGTGGCACACACAGAAGCAGCTAATATGTCCAGAGCGGTGCTTTCTCTCTAGCGCTGTTTTATGTACACCATCAGTGGCTTGTTTGCAGCCACTAGTGTTAAGATCTCATTTGTACAACTCTGGTTTATCTCCTCCCTCTTATTAGCACTAAAGCTGGATTTCTAAGTAAAATCTAAGCACTCTTCCCTCTTGATATTCTTGCAGGGCCTAATAATAGTACTGATTTAGGGGCAAGGGGCTCCCGCAGCAGGGGTGTGGGTCCCATGTGAAGCAGATCTGAGGGTGCCTCAGACAACACAGCTTCTGCCCCAGAGGCCACCTAAACCTGCTCTGGTGGAAGTGCTTATCTGCAGACACCCTTCTGGGGCCACTCTGTGGTGTAGGCTTGGGAAGGGCCCACAGCAACCTCAGGTTCCCTGGTGCAATGGGAATGGCAGACATATCTCCAGTTTGTCTCAGAATGATGGTGGCTGTGCTTGCCAGGCTGCAGGCTGGGAATGTCTGGGCCACAATGGGGTCCCCCTAAACTGCCCTTTTCAGCCACCCCCATGTGAAGAGACACTGCTTAAGCTTGGGTCATATTTGAGAAGGTTAGAAAAGTCATTCTTTTACCTTTTTTTTAACTTTTTTTTTCCTTTTTTCCACCTAAGGTTTCACCCTCCCTAGGAGCTCGAGGCCAGGGAGGAGACACCTCTGCACTCTAGTTCAGAGGCCCTTTGCCTCAGAGCTGTTTTCTCAACAGTCCTCCATCAAGGGCAGCCTTTGTCTGGGCTGGATAAAGGCACTTCCCTAATTAAGTTAGCTTAACCACCACTCGGGAAATACAATGTTCGCTAAACTCATCCACAGCCAGGCAGTGATGAGGATCGCAGCTATTCTGTGGGAATGGAGTACATGTCAATTATCCCCAGAATTTCAAAGCTGCAAAACCCAATAGTTTCCTTGGCAAAATCTGCCAGGCATGACATGACTGCTACTCACACTCCGCACATTTCCTAGTGTAAAGGATTGGACAACCTCAAATACCATTTCCAAGAATAGCAAGGGCAAATGAACTGCAAATTACTAAATTCCTTTTATTGCTGGGAGCTACAAAGTAATTTAAATTAGTTTCAGTCTAAAGTGAACTGTGGGGCAAGCTGGGAAAATAAAATAAGTGGTGACATTTTAGGAACACCTTTAATGATCATTTAAAGAAAATACTTCATTTCACTCCAACGCATTTAGTAGTCTTAGGAAATACATGTTTGCAAAAGACCACTGCTTTGTGTACAAGGCATACACATACCACATTTAAATGCACACATTTACCCATACGTATGCATTAATATATAGTGTAAACTGAATACTTTCTGTTCACTTAGAACCTAGCTTTGGTGGAGAAGGGGATAACAACTGAATGCAAGCAAGCATATGTTTTTATAGAGAAATGCTATTAACGTTAGGGTTTGATTTCATAATGCTCTTTCCCTCTTTCCTAAGTTCTCATCTGTAGGTGGATTTACTGAGCACGTAGGTAAAATAATGATCTTGTATGCTCTTTGAACAGCTTCCTGCTCCACGAACTACTTTTGGATTCCCCTGCAGTTTTGATTAATGTCCTACCTGTGACTTCTTCAGATCTGGGCTAGTTTGCTTCTGCAGGCAAAGGAAAGAGAGGAGAATAAGCTACAGCACCTGGCACTGTATCGTTGCAGCTGGAGCAGAGAAGTCATAAAATGCTTTGCCTTTTAATGAAATAGGATAGAGGGACTCAATGCTTCCCCTCTTGCAGCATTACCGTGAAAAATAACTCGGTCATGCAGAGTGGTGTTAGCTGCACAAGCTTTGTATGTCACAGCTAAAGGCAGGTAACAACAACAACAACAAGGATAGTAAAAGAGCGAAAGAAAAAGAAAAGAAAATTGTTGGAAATTTTTCATACCATCATATTTCTTTTGGTGGGGGAAAGTTGAATCTTCAGCCAGCCAAAAAATCAAGGATGGGATTTTTCCCCTTTAGAAATAATGGATCAGTGGCTGCAAACACTGAATGCAATATGCAGTTGCAGAAAGCTTTCAGTCAAGTGGAGATAACTTCTTCATGGTACAAAGCACTTTCTGTGACCTCAATGTCCTAATGTAAAGCAATACAGTGCTAGTGTCACAGAAATGAGACTGCTGTGGTTGAATGAAGGGAGGGAGGCTATGACTTCAAAGGGGAAAGTTTGGGGTGATGCAGGTGACAAGGACCAGCCCATGGTTTTTTGTCTGTGTGAGTGTTTTCATTCATTTCACTGTTCCTGGAGTTTTAAATTCTGTGCTGTATCTTTGAGTATAACTCACATGTTCCTCCTGTCTGGTACCTGGACTGCAGGCAAGCGAAGGTGGAGATGGGTGGGAGGAGGTGGACCAGTGCCTCCAGGTACTCCTTCTGGAGGGGAACTGGCAGAATATCCCACTCTGGAAGCAAATTTGAAACAAGTACAGGTGATATCAGGAGGGAAATGTTACCTGGGTAAGGCACAGGATGACCTCCACAGCTGTCCAGGAGGGGATGGTGGGGGAGATGAGGCATCTTGTTCTAGGCCATCTCTTCTAAGAGGTTAGACAGAGCTCCGGATCATGACCTAAGGGAACATCCTAGCAGAGAGGGTCACAGCTTTGGCTCCTGTAGCAGGGACTGCTGGGCATCCAGGGGAACTAGGGACAAGAAGCTTCTTTCCAGCTAGTTCTTAAAGCCCAAGAGGACCAAAGAAAGCCCTGCAGATCTTAATGGATTAGGAGGAGGGTTTAGAGCTCTGAAAAACCGCCATCTTCCCACCACAGGTACATTCCTGACAGAAGGACATGTAAAAGGAGAAGAGCAGCACATGCAACAGTCGGACAGTATGCCCTTCTCCCAGCCTCCCATAGGATGTTCTCACTCCCTGACACAGGCCTGAGTCTCCCACCCTTGCTTCTGCTCTGGCTGTGTCAGTTGGTTGGAAGACTATTTCTTGATCTGTGTGCCTGAAGAAGCTTTGCAATTAGCCTATGTTCAGATTAGCAGTGCTTCAGATGATCAGACCATGGGTAGAAAATGAATGAAGTCAGGAACGAGGGATCATAAAACACCTAGCTGGAGAGCATAGAGACATGAAATCTTCCCCTCCAGCTGAGGAGAATGCTGGCAGTATCAAGAGAGCACAGTGACCCTTCAGGCAGGGTGTTTTTCCTCCAACACCTCCAGGTGTGACTGACCCTATGAACACAGCAGCCATTGATGGCTGCAGAGAGACCACAAGGGAAAGCGCCTATGTTTCTTCTGCTTTCCTTGGCTAGTGCCCGGCGACAGGCCAGCTGTTGTCAAAACGGGACATTTCAGGAAGAGGTAAGACTAGAAAAGCACAGGCTGGGTAGCAACCTTGTGACCAGGCAGGAGAGGGCTTGCTTTCCTATAGTGTCATTCAGCGCACAGGGCAGCCTGGACATTTTCACCTGTGAGCTACCAGCCCCGCTCTTCATGGCTCCTCTCTTTGCTCTTTTCCCTTTGGACATAGGGACAGAACAGGAGCCAATTTTGTGGATGGCACTGGCAGACATCGCAGTGACAAAGCCTGGCCAAAAGCTTAAGAAATTGTGAAAGAAAAAAAAATTAAAAAAAAGCTTTTTGAGTTAAGACCAAACGAAAGATAGCAGAGGGCCATATGCTCTGTATCATGCACTACAACAGGAGGCAGAGGGGGCTTGGTTCATCACCTTCTTACAATGCGTTATTACGTAGCAATAATAATAGTAATACACAGAGGGTCAGTCTCAACTTTTGCCCCAGCATGTCTTGCGTAAAAACTTTATTAGGAAGCCCAGCCCAAGAGATGAAATAACCTATGGGACAAAGGAATGGGGAGACTGGGAGAAAGGTGTAAGGAACCAGGAAGGCCATGTAAAGAGAAAGCGTCACATTCATTTTAGGAAAAAGAACCTGATTTTATCTTAGATGGAAGGGAAAATAAGGAATATTTGGATAGGAGTACAATCTTTTCAGGTATACATCAGTCTTGTGCACCAACTATTATGGAGCTTGGGTAAGAGGAATAGAAGAAGAATATAAAAAAAGAGGTTTTTTCCTTCCTTCTCTCTGAATGGACCTGGTGCACATGCAGAAAATAGAATCATAGTCTCATTTAGGTTGTAAACGACCATTAAGATCATCAAGTCCAACCATAAACCTAACACTGCCAAGTCCAGCACTAAAACATCATTGGAGCTGCCTCTACCATTGGGGGTAATGTTAACCCAGCAGAGTTACAGAGAGTCTTCGTGTCCAGAATACAGCCACCAGATGCTGTGGTAAGAGATAAAAAAGAAAAACTGAAGATAAATGCATTGGGATGTCCTCAGGGCAAAGCACAGTTCTAAGCCTGCCCTAACCTCCACCCTGACCCCAGGGACACTGTGCCTTGTGATGTACTTGCAGGTGATAACTCTGCTTGTGGGTTTGCAAAGCAGCAGCTTTATTTTACTCATTTAAGGATGACAAGGAGACTGGAAGGGGAGAAAAACATTATCTATATTTTGTCTCAAAAATATTACAAAAATAGAATATGTAGACCAAAGTCCTTCTGATTTCTTACCAGATGAGTGGAAATACCAAATTCTTTATGTTTTTCTTCCAGCTCTGGACAGAAACAGTCTTTGAACTCCCCCAGAACTGACTGTCCAGACAATCTTGCCTCTAAGGGAGTCAAATTCCATCTTACTAAAGCTTGCACTGAGCTCAATAACCATGAAAAATTGGGTTGATAAGAGGGAGTTATTTCATAGAGCAGCCAGTTTTCTCTAACTGCAAGTTGAATTTGCAGTAGCAACACAAAGTTGAAAAATGCCACATTACAACATCGATGTCCAGATTCATATCTCAGCTGCACATTATATTATCCTAATTTAGGCTGCTGTTCTTTGTTTTAGAACCTGAGGATACAAGTTTGCTCACGATACCCCGAATTTAAATTCTAGTGCCAAAAGTCAGTCAAGAGGTACAGTAGAATGATGGTGGGTTTACTGCTGAAAAAGTTACTCTATGGAGGGTAAATCCAGCTGCATGTTGGGAGGGGGTGCAATCAGAGAGCCACTTCCAGATGAAACAGACCCTTTGGAGTTGAGAAGAGCAGGTGGTTAGCAATGAATAATTTGTCTGCTGGATTGAGTCTCCTGTTACTACCTGTGGATAGTGAAAATTGGGCTGCAGGTCCAGTATATCCAGATATACTTGATTATCTGAATGACATTGCAAATCTTAAATTCAGAGCTCAATTGATTCCAAACACTGTTCTGCAGGTGCTCAATATTTGAAAGCTGCAAGCTGGTCACCATTAGGCAGAGATCGCCACATTGGTATTTCAGCAGGAATTATTATTCCTGCTAATGTAAGATCCTTTTTTCAGTACTCCTCAGGCACATTTTTGAAGTTCATTTTCTACGATGTCCATGCCAAAAAAAAAACCCCTCTGTAACAATATGCAGCAGGGTGAACACAAGAGAAACCATTACTTTTCTGATTGTTTGAAGCATTCAGATTGTTGTTCCTAGAAACTCTTTTCATAGTATGCACAACATTTCACATTAAAGCATTTTGAGTACGTTTCCGTCCTTTTATGCTGTTTTACTGGTTTATAGTAGTGTTTATCCACTGAGGGCAAGAAATTCCGGAAAGCAGGACAGGAAGGGAAAGTCAAACATCCTGGAAAGAGTAAATGTTCTTAATTAATGTTAGTTTATTGCTATTGCACTTGTTAGAAATGTTGCTTGCTTGATTCCCATAATCATTATGGCGCATTCGTACCAGTTTGGGTTATTGCACCTGCACACCAGGTAGAGGCTTGTATTTGCAGTTCAGCTCATTTATGTGATCAATGGCCCAGACAGATGTGGGAGGCTGAGCCTTTTGCCAACCATCCCTTTTGATGAGATCTTACTCTTCTTCTAAGTTCTATTTTCATGCCCACCTTGCCCCTGTGAAGGATGCAGATCAGCCCAGAGGTAACATATGCCTGTTCCCATGGTCAAGACAGGTGGTAGAGGTAGAGGGCAGATACTGGGGTGCCCAGTGTGGGGGCAAAGTCATGTTCTGGTTAGGCTGCTTCATGAGCCTTGGTGGGGTTAGTTCATATTAGAAAAAATCCAAGAGGTAGCAGTGAAAGGGCAGTTTTGAAAGGTTGCAAATGGATGTCTCTCAGCCAGGGCTGCCCTCCTGAGCTCCTGTGCTCCATTTTTGAATTTGAATGTCACGATAAGATAAAAGCAAATGCAGGTTTGCATTAGGCTGAGCAAACAAAAAGAGAGCAGGACTTTTCATTTAAAATCCCAGCCTATGCAAAGAGTCTCATTTCCCCTACCCTTTTCAGGCTGCAGCACAAACCAAGCTATCTCAACACAGTTGTTGATATCTACTGAAATCAAAATGCATGAAGTAATCTTTGTGAAGGTCACAGTGACCTCAGTGCTTAGCACAAAATTCTCACATATGCTGGGTTTTCTGGCACATCCTTGTTTGTAGCTAGGGAACCAGGCATTTTGCTTGATAGAGACATGATCTTCCGTTGGCTTTGCTCATTCTCAGCCTGACTTGGCTGCGCCAGAAGTACAGTTGGGCTGAAAAATGGCTGCTGATCAGACAAAGTGAATTCAAGGACACGGCTCAAAGTGAGCACTGAGAAACTGCTGCATCACTTTTGAATGAGGGGAACCAACTCGGACTTTCCTCTTTGCCAAATTAAATAAGGAGCAGTTGCAAAGAAATGAATGAAATGCATTTTTTCTACAGAGAAGACGGTAGGGCAGCAAATAAAGGGAGATTTCTAAGAGTCTGGAGATTTCAAATCACAGTGAGACTCCAGGAACCTATCTCTCTGTAGGTCATTTCAAAAACTTCTGTAATGTGTTTCTCCAACTGTGGTAGAAGTGGGAACAGCTACAAAATCTGACATCTCAAAACTTGGCTTTAGCATGGATTTTCCTTTAAAAATAAAGATTCATTTTAGAGTGCAATAACTTTAATATTAGCTTTACTCGTACAGTTACGGCTAGTCAGAAATATGAAGTATTATGTGATGAGGATTGAAGTGGATCTCTCAACTACAACGTTCTTCCACTCATCTGAATATTGTGCTGTCATTAATACTAAGACCCAATACTACCAAAAAAGCACTGCAGAAAGACAGTGGTTTAAGGCAACAGGCAAGGGGGCCTCATGTGCATGTTATGAAATTGCCCTTTCCTACCTCCCACCCAGACCCCTGCCCTCGGTTGCCCAAGGCCGGGGTGCTGAGGGAAGAAGGCTGAAGGATAGTAAAAGATGTGTACAGTCTTTTCTGTACACAGTCATCCCAAACATGACCTGAGAGGTGAAGGAGGGCTTTTCTATTACATTTTAACATTTTAAAAGCAGATGAAATATAATGAAAAATGAAGTATTATGAAAAACACTTACTTTAAACTATTTTTTTTAAAAAAACTCATTTCAAAAATACTATGTGGAAATTAGAAAAGAATCCCCCCCTCCCTGCCAAATCTCCATCTCTCTTGATATATGCTCTGAATAATGAGTCCTCAGTCATGTAGAAAGCTCTTCACCTTAGAAAGGAAGCATTTAAGAAAATCACATAAGAAAAATTGGTTATTATGTGTTGTTACTGACTGTGATAAAATCCCATTAGTGTGGGGAGCCCATATAATGTAACAGGAGGGTGTAAAGTTATTTAACGCTGCCAAATAACACTGAAGCAAAAGCAAAACCGGCTCCAAAAGGGAGCATGGCACAAATGGACACAAAGAGTAAATGCAGTGATGAAAGCCACACACAGACCTTTATAAAAAGGCATCTCTTCCCCAGGTGCAGCACAGTATGGATGGTACAGAAATGCTCTGCTGCAGCACCAAGCACAGAGCCAGCCTTGCCTTCTTAGATCAGGCAAGGTTTCTTCATGCAATACGATGAGCTGCAGTTAAGACATGAACATCCAGGAAAAAAATATGCCAAATAGACCAATTAAAAGAAGTGGCAAAGAAACAACCCCCCAGTCATTTTCAGAATGTGTCACCTGGTGCTAAAGTGCTCAAAAGACCTGACTTTTTTTTGGTATGGGAATTATTTCATCAAACTGATGGTTAATGCAATTCATTGACCAAAGCCATTTCTTCTGGTGAATGTAGAGCCGTATCACTGAGGTAAACCAAACTGTTAAGATGACATTGTTTTCACAGAAAAAAGGAGACTTTCCATAATTACAGCCAAAAAACATATTGAAAGGAAGCTGGAGCACCTTGTCAGCAAAATTGTCCTTTATTTGGTTAATGAAAAAGAACTTGCCATTGACACTAATTAACATGCAATGAAACTCGAAAGGCTGCCAAGGCATCTACAGTAGCACAGTGAACGGTCAGAAAACTCAGACAAGAACTTAGTGTTCCTACCTCGTCATGCTTCTTTCCTCCACGTAGGTGGACAGGCTGAAATGGGCTGTGTGACCTCCTTCTGTCAGAAACTATTATTCATGTTATGCCACTAATGCCCCTGGCTAGTTCGACTGCCAAATCTTACATTAAAAACAGCAGAAGAAAGTCATTGGGTGCCTTTCATCTCTCAGGACTAGCTGCTGCCATGGGCCTTGCTGAGGCTGAGGTAAACCCCTTGCTTGGTGATGGGCCAGAAGGGCCAGCCCTGAGGTCCTGCTGGGGCTTACAGTAGGAATTGCAAAGAGAATCACAGTAGGAGTTGCACTGGAAATTGCAAAGTGAATCACAATGCGAATCGAAGTGGAAATTGCACTGGCAATTTTAAAGGGAATTGCAACGCGAATTGCGCTAGGAATCACAAAGTGAATTATACTTGGAATTGGACTAGCAGATGCAAAATGAATTGCAATGGGAATCACAGCAGGAATTGCTGTGGGCATCACAGTGGAAATTGCACTGGCAATTGCAAAGGCAATGGGCATTGCAGTGGAAATTGCAATTGGAATTGCAGTGAGAACCACACTGGGAATTGAAATGTGAATCACAGTGGCAATTGCCCAGCTGCAGCAAGGGTGTGGGAATCCCGCCAAAGCTGCTGGTCGGTTTTGGAGAGATGAGTGGGCAAGCACAGATGCAGCACTGTGTACCCTCTGGATATCTCCACACAGCATCTTGCCAGTGTGTGTCTCACCTCGTGTATCTCTCACCCTCTGGCACTGCCTGTGTGAGGCTGCCTCTTCTAGCACACCTGCAGTAATTTGGGGCCATTGGGTATGAAGAGAGAGGCCCTCATGGGAAGTATTTTGTCTGGATGGTGAGCTGACGGGCTTGTGTGATTTAATCCTTTTTCAGGAACCTCCAGGGAGCCTATAAAATTTGTTAGCATGGCTCTGAGTCTTTGCCTTCTCAGGAAAGGGGGTAGTGTATTATTACAGCATCTTTGATCCTGAATTGGTGAAATCAGAGGGTGGCAGGTAAAGTGATGAGAACCTACCACTTGAAAGGGCTGGCAATGCAGTAGAGCAGTGTTGTACAGCACCAGGGAAGCCCTCCGATCGTGGACCCCGCAGGAGCTGTAGGGCAGGCAGGGGTGCCCAGTGACCAGGCCACCCTGGTGAAGAACACCCCTGCATGGGAGCTGGCTGGCAGCTCTTGTTGGGACAATGCTCATGGCCAGCCCTGCATGTGTGACCCCACTTTAGCTACTGTCTGATAATCTGCACAAACAATACTAAATCACTTAAAACTCAGGCTGGATACCATGAAGCCTCCCATTAAGCACTGTATATGTGGGAAGCAGGATCAGGATGGCCTTTTAAAAGGTGGTCAGGCTGGTTATGCAAGCCTGTGGTGAAGGTACATATTCTGAGCAGGAGTTAAAAGCAGACTTTCCTCAACAGCGAGGAAGTTTATGGTCTGCTATGGCATTTTGTGAGATGAAATAGAGGCTTACATGCAGTGGCAACTTCAGGTGTTGCAGCCATATAGGCTAGCAGAGGACTCCCACTTTGAGAGGTTAGCTTGTTCCCAGTGTTCCCAGTAAGGACACGTTTATCTTGTTTTCATTTGGGCTTTGAGTCATGAAGGTAATAAAAAAACTAACTCTTCTGAGTGTTCTTGCACTTTGTGTGTGTTTTTACAGGAATTTACAGACACCTGAAAAGGATATTTGCAAAATGACCTATGATCCTTAACCTGCGGTACACACAATAAATCTGCCACCCTAACCATTGCCAGCCTTTTTGAATGAAAGGGTGTATTATAACAGCACATGTGTATGGCTACAGGGCTGTATATCTTATTGGACCTCATACTCCGATCAACATTTAAAAATAAAAGAAAACCTGTATACAACTATCTACACATAAATTCTCTTGCAGTGATTTGGCTCTCCCTTCTCCCTCACCCCTTTCTGCCCTGACTGATAGCTTTATTATTCAAGGGACAGTAATAAACATCCCAGCTGAGCCAATGAACTTCTTCTCTCACATGTAAATACCTCCTTGGAGGATACAACAGAAGAGTAATGACTTTTTTATCTCCAGTTATTCAATGTAGATGAAATAAGTGGTCATCAAAATGTAGATTTGGATGTGAAGGCTTCCCAGTTTGTACCTGGACAGCAAAACAGACGTTCAGTGGGAGAAGAAACCAGTCAGCATCTTTAAAGGGAAGGACATTGCAAAATACTTTAGGCTTAGGGTAGCACTATATGAGTAACTGCCTGAATCTAAACATAGGGTCAGATAAACCCAAAATAATTTTTGTTTTCCCTCACCAAAGTAAAATCAAGAAAAGCTAATTTTCAATTTCAGTCAAACAGCATAAAATATAACATGCTGATTTTTGTTCATGTTGCAAAAGTCAAGGGAATGAAGGCTGGATTCACAAAACCACCTGCAAAACTTCTTTTTGCCAGTCAGCTCATGGGGCAGCAAATATATATTAGAAACTGAGCCTCATATCCACCTTCTACCTAAGAGGATGCAGCCCAGCTCCTAGGACCATGTCACAGCCATGGGGCCCTGGAGTTCTCCAGGATGAGCTCAGCCTTTTCTAATAAAGCAATTTGTCATTGATGACATAAATATTTATTAATCCAGAATATAACCTTCTTAACTCATCGGTTAGGTGCCTCTAAAAAAGGAGAAGACCTTAGCAGGTTGGCCAAGAAGCAGGTCCTCCATTAATAACAATCTATTTGCTGATGAGACTGTTACTGAATTTCACTCTCTTAATATATTTATTTTTCCCAAATCCTTAACAAAATGAGTAATACAGTGTGCCTGTTTTTCCCTCGGCTGAGCAGAAGCTCCTTTAATAAATTCTCATATCCTAAATTCTCTATACATCTGACGAGATAGTGTACACACAGAGCTATACCCGTACTCTCTCACATGCACACAGTGATGCTATGGATGCCCTGGAATCAAGTGCTGTAAATTTGCAGTAAGGAATATGAACAGGAAAAGAGAAGCCCCCCCCCCCCCCGATTTTGTTTGACCTCACTGGGCTGTTATGCTGACATTTTCTATTCAAGCACAGTTCTGATCTAACACTTTAATTTTAAAAACTAATAAACCAGTTAATATTATAAATAGCCTATAAAATTCTGTAAAACATTCAAACCATTTTCATTGGAGACCACTGATGATTTTGTTTTGACTATATGAATATTTTGCATATTTTAGTCTTAAAAATAATCACCTTGCAAGGGAACATTTTAGCACGGCAAAGGGACTGACAATGACCACAGTTTTTTAAAACACAGTGTCTCAGCATTTCCCTGTTTAAAAAAACTTTGTTCCCTACAAAACAGTCTGCTTTAGACAAAATCTGCATGGTATGCCAAGAAAACATGTACCCAGATTTTTCAGACAGCTGTCAAGGTCAGGCAGGCTTTCCCAGCAAAGAATGTGGAGGAGAAATAAAAAAAGACCCCAAGGATACAAACAAACGCTGTGTACTCTGTATTGAACATGTATTGAGCTGTACCCTCAGAAGGTTTGACCATAGGACTTATGCCCTGCCTGGGTTGCCGGTGCAGCGAAGGGCTTACTGGCCCACACTGCATGATGAAAGAATTCAAAGGGTAATCTATGCCATCATGTGGAGGTGAAAGCTGGCAGCTGCCCTGCCCTCCCTAGCAAAGGACCACTGCTTTGTTCACTGCCTTGGATCCCTGTACAGAGGGGCTCCCTGGGAAACAATGCACCCATCTCACTTCCAGCATTCACCCACCAGTGCTCCGCTCTTGTCCTGGCATTTGCCACAGTGCACAAATGCATGAAAGGGTGGGTTCAGTGCAAACCGCCCCAGGCTTGAGTTGGAGATGCACGGCTCCAGATGGGACAGTCTTTGTGCCAGCCCTCCTTCCACAAAGAGTCAGGGCTGGGAATACCCTTTCCAGGAAAGAATGGAAATTAAACACTATTTTTAAGACATTCTCTTCAAAATTTAGGGGAATAAGGAAGGAGAAAGAAGGGCAGAGGACGGGAGGTCCTGCAGCACTCACAGAGGGATGAAGAGTGGGGGCCAGGCTGAGAAAAAGGATGCTCTCAACCTTTGACAGCACCTTGTTCACTTTCCCGCTTTGTAAAGAGAAGCAGCTGAAGCTGGAAAATCAGACAGATTTCCAGTCTCCTCTCGGCCTCCCTTCAGGAAGACTTTCAATGCTGGGCTGGCGAGGCCAGCAGCATGTAGGGGGCTGTGTGTGTGCGGCCCCTGGGGAGGCAGTGCTTCTGGGCTGGCTTTCCCAGCATGCGCTGCCCAGATGTGCTGCTTCAGGCATGTCAGGATGGGGCTGATTTACTGCATCTGTACAGGCCATCTATAGGGTAGGAGAGTGCCTGTGTGATAAATACCCCAGCCATGCTGAGCTCACTGCACATGCACCATGGAGATGATTTATTTGCAGGCAGTGGTCTTTTGTCCAGCATTTCTACATGTCCAGCAGAGACATAATGACAGCTGGGTTGCTGGAAAAAAATATCCAAAATCCCTAATCCTATCTACACAACATTTCCAGGAGAAAAATAGCCATATGCATGGAATGCCACCTCTGTACTGCTGTCACCTTCATGGTGAGGGTGTATTGCTGGAACCCACTCTGACAGCTCCTGCTTGTGTAAACAGCTTGCCAAAACCACTGAGGAACCTCACTGAAGTCCCTGACTACCGGGTTTACATCCTATGTGTTTTTATTTTCCTGGCTCAAGGCATGCATAACTCAGTAGTGAACATGGCTTGATAACGACAGCCAGAAGAAACAGCTATTGGACAGCTGTTATCCGGGGCCTCCATTTCCCTCCCTAGTTGGGATGAGGCAACACTGCAAGGTAACAAAGCAATTCAGTGGAGCTGTAGCAGCCAGCAGTGGCTGTGCAGATCCCTCATCCCACCCGCAGCACTGAAAGGTTTTTTAAAGCAAGTGTTTAAAAATGCTGCAGGGTTCCTGCTCTGAGGGTGTATTGCTATTTATAATCATCAGGCCGATGATTCACAGCTTCGCACTTACACCATTAAAGGTAGCATTAGCACCAGGACCCCTTATGCAGCAACATTAGTGAAGCCTGAAAACAAAGCCCTCCGAAAGGGCTTTGTCACTTTCCCTTGATCATGAAAGGGTCTCTTACAACAACCCTGTACATTTTGATTACCATATGCTGGTGTTTCTACCTCTTTCCCCAACTCATAAAAATCACAGCCAATAAACACAAATCACCACCTGAAGGAGTCGGTGCTTTCCTCCCACTTTAATATACTTGCCCATACTTCAAAGAAACTGGGAGAGATTCTTGTATAGGCAGTGCCCAGGCTGCCTAGTCCTAGGCAAGGATTAGCTGTGTGTGCACTTGGAACAATCTGCTCTCAGTTTGCTTTAACATGTTTTTTATCCCTCTAAATCACTCTCAGACATTTGACCTGACAGCAGGGTAATACATGACCTGTTCTGGGGGCAGAGGGTGGTGAAGGGTGGGAGATCTTTCTCTTTTCTTGTTCAAAACAGAAAAATGCCTCCTGTGTCTTGCTGGCTGAGCTCATATTTTTGTAGGGAAATTTTCTTTACATTTGCTCTGTTCTTTCCCAATGGTAGCTGTATTTTAAAATGCCAAGATAAAGGCAATCACTTTCAAAGCTCCATAATGAGAAGCTTTAGTAGGAACTATCAGGGGATAGACAGGCACCACTGCCAACACCTGTAACCCTGCAAAACAGAGGGAAGGTAACTGGCAGGCACTAGTAACAGGAGAGGGAATGCAAGGTACCTCGGAGCCAGAGCTATCTTCAGCCTGGCCTTGTTTTCAGCAGGGGTCCTGGCAGGGCTGCATAGGCATCGATGCAGCACTGATTCCACCTGCCTGCTGCGCTAGCAGGTGGGGAGGGTGGGGAGGCAGGAGGCAGGGGGTGCCTGGTAGCAGCACCAGCTCACTGGCTGGGCTTTTCCCACCCTGTCCCTGCAGATTCCTGCTGGAGGGCCTGGGCTTGGACAATGCCAGCGCTGTGGAGCAGGAAAACAAAAGTAGCTTTTCATTCGTGGCTCTTGCGCAAAGTGGTGGCACTTCAAAACTTTCCAAGATTTGCATGTGACTCCCATTAAAGTCAATATGAGTCATGTGGCAAACAACCCCCCAAACACTTTGAAGATATACCGCAATTTATGCTTTTCTGACCCTCACCAAAAAAAAAAAAAAAAAGATAAATAAAAGGAATACTATTGTAGACTGGGACTTCAAGGACAGCTTTGCAAGAGCAGCTCTCTTTCCTTGTTTGCTCTGAGACATAAATCACAGCAGGAGGGAGCACAATCAGTTAGACTGTTAGTTGATGATGGTACGGCAATGACGGGGGAAGGGAGGGAAAAAAGGGTGCGACAAGTGTTGGCAAAAACTATATTGAATACTTAAGCCTTATACAAAAGTACTAACTGCAAAGAAACCTGTGTGGTTTCAGTACATGGAAAAGCTGAAGTCCTAACAGAAGCCAGGGGGAAGGTGTGTTCCTGGGTCTTTGTCAGTGCCAAACCTCCCTGGGGCAATGGTTGATTGGGGGACTGGAAGGCAAGTGGGTCTCACTGTCCCCTTCCCAGGTGGTCTGATGTAGTTAAGCTAACACTTGGGTTCAGTGCTGTATTTGGGGCTGATAGCACCCGCCACGTGTGCATCCCCACAGTGAGGGTGAAAGACAGCCTGGCTGGTGCAGCTAACCAAGAGCTTGTCCTTCCAGAAGTCCAGGCTTGAGGTTTGACTGGAAATCAGTGGGTATTCCTCCCTCATTTTCCCTTGCAAGGAAGGGCCCAAATGTAATTTTCCTCCCACAAACTTGTGCCCAAAGCCCACCACTGAAGAGAGCAACCAATACGCAAAGCCTCCTGAAGCTGTGGTTTAGGTCTCCAGTTGCTTTTCCCAGGGATACAGATTTTTAAGTGACCAGCTATAATGCTTACCAAAACAGATTTCCCCTTTACAGGAAATGTCAGTGCCCCAGCGCAGGCAGTATTTCCTAAAAAGAAAAAATGCCCCTTCGTTTTGTCAACAGCTGCTTATAAGTCGTCATCCCAGCACCAGGCACACTGGAGCAGCAGAAGCTTTGTGACCCTTGACGCAGCATCCTCAGCCCCTTATCCAAAAATGAGATTCAAAGGCTTTCACAGCCCTGCTGTTGGATCATACAGGGCCCCTGAAACCTTTGCCAAAGAAAATGGTACAAATCCAGTCATTTCCTTGGGAAAAAATAAAAAAAATCAAATAATCTTCTGACAGGAATCATGATGAGAAATTGCTCTGTTTTTTAGATACAATCATTGAAACAGTCCCACAAACTGACAGTGAAAAACCCTCTAAAGATAAGCTGTTCATCACAGACCCTCTGGCTGCCTCAGGTTCCCCCATGTTTCAGTGCTCCTGACAGGCACTGAAAGCTGGATCGCCTGTACTCCTGCTCCCATAGCTGTGACACAAGTTCCCTTGGCTGTTCCTTCTGGCTCCCGGCTGCCACCAGTGGGCTGAGGGACAATGTCTGTGCCAGAAGAGTGTCTGAGACATCACTTCCATGTATCCATGCTGCAAAACCCTCCGCAGTGCCATAAATCCTGCCCTCCAGCCTCACCATTACAGGGTGCCAGGAGAGGCAGGCAGCTGATGCTGTCGGACCCAATACTGACACTGTGCCAAGGTCAGTGCGACTGACTGGTGCTCCCAGGTGAATGTCACCTAAGTGGCCTCAGCCTCCACGTCCTGACATCCCTCAGAAGTTCACCTCATAGTGTTCCTTAAAAAGAAATGTTTTCACATCTCTGTAGTCCCTAAGGAACCGCAATAAAAAAGGATGAAAGATTTATCACTGCAGCGACAGAATGGCAGCTCAGTGAGTATTAAATAACTACAATAGAAGTAGACAGGATTTGTTTTGATGAATAGTAAGTAGAACAAATGAAAAATTCAGTTTCCAGACAGAACTATGCACTGACTGGACTTAGATTAAATGGATAAATGGAGGAGAACGGGGGAGTGAGAAGTTTTTGGTAAATCCTTGATATTTTATTTTGACAGTTTCAGAATAAATTGTTTCAACACATGATTTTGAGAGGATGTTTTTATTCTAAATTCACATGAACTGAGAAATAATGAAACAGCATGTCATGCATTATCCTGAACCAAAGTGTGATTTCTTTCATCATTTTTCTAATTTAGTTGCTGAACTATTGAAAAAATAATCCATTTAGGTAAGGCCGAGCAAAATCAAGGCTGATAAGAGGTCTGATAATTTGACTGAAATCCACTCATGTCCCTGCCTGGCATGTAAAATTATTTCAGGAAATTAAAACCTCCATAATAGCAAAAGTAGAATATACTTTTCTGTGCTTACCTCCTCTAACATTTATTCTTCATTTTATCTTTCCCTGTCCTTGTCTCACTTTTCATCTTGTGTGGAATTTCTTTATAAAACATATTTTGTCCCCAGAACAGAAAGCACAATGATGATCAGCAGGTGACAGATGACATCCAAGAGAAAATGCAGTGCTGCTCTACAGCACATTCATCTGGATGCCTGGCATTAAGGTGATGTAGTTTTCTTGGCTAGTGAAATGCATCTGTCCAGAAAGTAAATGCATCTCCCTCAGGCCTCAATGCAACCTCTACCTTTATTTCCAGAGTAGAAGAGTTCAAGAGGCAAAATCAAGACAGGCCCACTTGTAATTTTTCCATCCCAGTTACACACCTTTGCACTTCGAACTTCCCAACTATTTCCATGACAACAGATTGTAGACTGACATTTTTTAACTCCATTGGCAGTGAATTTCTAAACCAGGGATTTATGAAGTATCATTGTTAAGAGATGCATTGGGATCTGACAGACATGCCATGCGTTTCTGAAATAACTCATGCCTGGCTGTCAGGCGGGTAGGGTGCTTTGTGAAACACCATGCTTAACATTCACACCGTCACCATCACTAAGTATTGCCTGCTCTCGCTGAGCCCTGGTAAGTGGTGAGCAGATACAGCATGCTGTAAATCAGTCAGCGTATCCTTGCTTTTATGCTTTTGTAGTTTTATTGCTTTACTTTAGCTGCTAGCTCTTGAAACTGAATCAATTAAAAGTTTACTTATCGCGTATCATACTTAGGTAGTGAACGTGTGGGTCCTCCCAACCCATCCCTGCAGCAGGGGCAACAGCATGTTCACCTGTGGCTCTCCCACCAGTGCACACCAAGTGCCAGACTGGTATGTGGGGTGCCTGGGGCTACCTCAGGACCCAGGTTCTGCCCAGAGCTCCTTTCTAGCTCCTGCCACCAAGAGCAAGCAGGAGGCAAAGTGCAGCAAGCAAATAAGCAACAGCAGCTGGAAATCAGCCCCAAAGACCCTCTGTGAGTTGAATTATGGCCCTGGTAGCAAAGCCTTAACACAGTATGGGTGAGCCCAGGCACAGACAGACTAAAGCGCTGTTAGTTTGATGCTTCTCCACAAGTCACTTTGGTCCAGCTCAGCTGCACAGAGAAACAGTTCAAAGAGCAAAGGGAGGGTAAAACAGACATCAGGATTTGTAAAACAAAGGGAGGGTAAAAAAGACATCAGCCCTGGTTTGAGTGGTAGTTCAGCAAGTTCAGAAGAATGATTGTTCAAAGCAGAAGAAAAGGTTAATGTGGGAATGCTTCACCTCTGAAAACCTGGGTACCACTCTTGACTGTGTCACAAGTAAAAAATTAGATTTTTTCCAATACAGAGAAAAATTAGTAAGACCTTTAATGAGTCCATAAAAACATTAGGATAGATTTAGTCACTTTCTTTTTAGTAAGTATTAGGCTTGTACATTTTCTTAATGGAAGTACAGAGTGAGAAAAGTGCTTCCTTATGAAGAAAAATGAGGAAATGGCTGCTAAAAGTGGGATAGTCAAGGCTGCAGAAATGTTACTGGTTCCTCCATCCATGTGAAGAAATGGAATTGAGAGTCAGGGGAGAGTGAACTGCCAGGCGAAGGAAACTTGAACAGCAAGGGTACAGCTGAGATATGTATATGACACTTTGGAGCGATTACTAAATGTTTCTGTATTGCAATTTTTCCTTTGAAAAACAGCAGAGCTAACTAAAGTAAGGAAAATCCATTTTGGTAGGCTTTTCTCTTACTCACCAATGAATGCTCATTACCTTTGCTAGGTTTATTTCTATCTGGTTACATTAATGTCAGCAATGTAGATTCTCTCTTCAGAATGGAGAGATGGACGTAACAATCTTACTACTAAAATCAAAAGGTATTTTTAATACTGCAACAGCCTCCTTTGGAAAAAGTGCCTTAAGTCCAGAAATACCGCAGTAAGGGAAATCCTTAAACTGTTTTCTGCATAATTTTTTTTTGCTCCTACCATTTATGTTTATTTTAAAGTACTTTCAGCAATGCTGACTAAGAAGTTAGGATGCAGTTCCTAGTGTTGTCACAGCACTCATCTAACTGCTGTTGATTCTTACTTGCTTGCTTCCCTCTGCCTCCTGCTTTCCTTGCTACCTGCTAACCTGTTAGGCAGCAAGTCTCCAAGACACTCTTCCAGGTCTGCTGTGAGCAGCTCAAACCCCTCAAGGTTTATCTCCTCTGCAGCTGAGCAGCCCTTACAACTCACTCACCCTGGCAAGTGGTGGCAGGCTGCCCCTGAATCCTGGAGCAGCGCACTGTGCTCCTGGGACAGTCTGGGTGGCAGCACAGGGTACCCATGCTGTCCAGCCCCACTGAAAGTCCAGCGGGGAGTCCATCAGTAGTAGCGACATGGGGCAAACCACCAGCTTCACTAGAAGTTCAACAACATGGTCCCTTCCTTGTGCCTTAGGAAAGGAACTAACAGCTTTCACAGCACTCTGTGTTAATGGTGGCATTTCCACATCTGCTAGTCTATTGTCCCCTGAGTCTCATAGGTGCCTCCCAGAGGCATTTCCATAGGGCCCCTCCAGAGGCTTTTGCTGCTCATCACTGTATGGTCTGAACAATGCATCCACAGCAGAGGTGCCTGCCACTTCACTTTCTGGGGCATTTTCCCAGCCCAAAGCCTTCTGGTCCAGTCAAACAAGGGGACCTGCACAGTGACCAGGGAGCATAGCACATCCTGTGACAGCTGTGCAAGGGCTATGCTTTCCATGGTCAGGACTGGAGGGCTGTTCATGGGAGACAAGGGAGGATCAGGGAATCTTCAGAAATTGAGAAAAAAAAGAGGCAGGAGTAGCCAATACCACCCTGGCTGGACAGAAACACGCAGAGGGCTGAATTGGTCCTTGCTG